>JAVFBZ010173233.1:1281-16188 GCA_032466195.1 Katharina tunicata | reverse complement strand
CTCACACATTGTAACAACTAACGACTAGTGTATAGATTTGGTGGCAAAACGAGTCAGAATTATTTTTCTCGTTGTTGGAGAACTCAAACAGTTGGTTTTTTATAAATGTAGAGAAAAAATATCTACATGCCTTCAGCGGGGTTCGAACCCAGGACTCAGGCTAGCGGGGCCAGCCGTCTACTGACAGTGCTACAATCATCCAAAGAAATGCTGCGAATCTTTTTCGACACATGGACACTAGAGTAGTGTGTATTTTAAAATATCTAATTATTGCCCAGAACAGTTTTTATTTGTTTGGGTAATTATTCTGGTACCGGCATACACATATCTACAAATGTAGAGAAATACATTATGACCAAAGAAGACATTCAGAAGCGAAAGGTATAACATACGTTATTAGTGCAGTTATACCATGACTTACATTATAGCAAAGAAATTAGTTTGAAACACAGGGCATTCCCACGACATTCCCACGGCCGTTAAAATGTCGCTCAAGAGCCCAAATTCGACTTTGACTACGATGTAAGGCAGGTGTCTAAAATGGTCAGTACCTGGCGGGGGTCGGTAGGTTTCCTCGATGTTAACTCGGTAATGTAGATATAATTAGCTTTATAAAAAGTGTTAAAATGCAACTATCAGCAAACTAAACCACACAAAGAAAGACAAGATTACAAAAGATGAGTCATTTTACTGTTTGGTAACGCACTGGCCGTGCGAGCCCCTAGTTGGATTACAGGTGAAGATAAGCATCATTTTATTTCTCTTCACTTGTAAACATATAACACACAATGAAGTCAGATTATATTTCATTAAAACCGCTTACAACACACAGTGAAACGATGTCTCACACGTTATCATAGGGAGCGCTGCACACTCATCCTACAAACCCCCACGTATTGCAAAACTTCGTCATTATTCGTTCATGAAAGGCGAATTGAAAATCACGAGGAGCATACAATTGACATAAATAATACTCAAAGCCGGTCTAACATTTTTAAACTCAAACAATTTTCTGATAGGGTGCCTACTTTAAATATAGCTAAAAATGATAGTATCAAAAAATGGCCATTAGAGGAACTGTCACGCAATAATTGGTGTCGTCATTATGGATATGAACGAAGTTCTAAATAAAGAGGGGTTAAGGTTTAAAGGCACACGTGTTGATACTTCATTCGTTTGCATTTTGTAGCTTGTCTTTGATGGAGTGTTTGCTGATTTTTCAGAGAATGAACGCCATCTTTATTTGTTGAACGATTAACGAGATCTCGCGATACTCACGAGCTAGGTGAAGACATAATTTCTTCGTTCTGCTCAGATTTCCGGCCTTAATCTGGAAGTGTTGTTTAAGTTATCCTTGGAATCCGTATTAACAAGTCTCTAACTCGTACTTAATGCTAGCTGAGTACAAGAAAGAAACAATCCACTGTTTTCGCCAGCCAGGCCCTGTTCATTCATCAGCTCAGTCCTTATTAGCCACGCTACTCTGTCAAAATTTCTCCTTTCAAAAAACCCTTTGTTGTTGTTGTTAAAAAGACCTTTCTTCGCCTGGTGGCAGGGTTCAAACAATGGCTTATTTTCTTTTTTCTGTAGAGGTTTACTTCAAAAATATGATAAGTGTAAGGTTAGACTCACGGATCAACTTCATAAATCATTATCATATTATGTAATGTTAAGTATATCTCGCACAGTTAGCATATACAGCTTTTATGCCGTAAAACATTTCACAAAGTATTGTACGACGAGAAAAGGGTAAACTATGACGTATAGGACTCATAACGTTGATCTGTCATCGCCTTTTTTAAAATCTCATATTTTCTTGACGTAATTAGAGTTTTATTTGCTTAATTGAAACTAATATTCTAGACGTTAAACTTGATTTGCTAACCCAATCTTGCTCATTATGTAATTGCAATTTCAGAAGATATGAATTGTTAGATATACGTAGCCCTATTTTTGTAAAGCGCGTTTAGAGTTGGAAATCTCGACTTAATTCGACCTTTATCGTTGTCAGAGCTGAAAGTGAACCGAGGGCCCATTTCAAAACTGATTTTTAACTTTCCGGGGATATTGCACATAACTACCAAGAATTGTTTCTTTGTTTGTTTAATTGGGGCTTTACGTCATACTTAAGATTATTTCACTCCTATCACGGGGTGCTAGCCCAGTTGGCGAAGGAAACACGACACTGGCAACAAATATGGCAACACAAGACATTTACAGGACAAAAAACAAGAGACCACTGCGAATCAACTTCCTGATTCCCCTATCTCAGAGAGCACCAGGGCACAGGGAGCTCCCGATTGATCGCCAGCCATAACGACATAAAGACTATCATTTGTCGACATAAATACTACATTTATCGTTTATCTTAGAGAAGATCGGGTTGTGACAGTGAACCCAACAGCTCGAGTTTCGGGGCCAGTCTGGTTCGTGCACATTTACTCCGTGGGCACGTTACAGTTGAATCTGCCCGGGTGGGGCTTTCTAAAGGGCACCTGCTAATCGTCTAATAAAATAGAACCTCTGATGTTGTCGGAACTTCACTGATCCATTTGAGCTCCTACAGTCAGTCAGCGAGCTCTCCGCAGAGAAATAAACTCTGCCGCGTTGTCAATTTCTGCGCTTCGCGCAATAAAGCGATTTCCTGGTCATAATTTTCTAGGACATCGTCTGAAAAGTGTTATGAAAAGCAGCGATACCGAGTCACGTTTCTAGCTGCAATCCCAGCCTATCTGAAAACGAAACTGAAGAATTTAGATAAATAATCTAAAACTGTTCGTATTTAAGCCTTAGAATTAACCTTGCAGCTTCCGGTCGCCCTTAACCAGGATGTACCACCTAAAGACAATATTTTCCTCAGCAGTTTATAATTATGATGCACATTACCAAAACGTGATTCCCTTAATTTTATACGCCTTTAGAATAGTAGCTTTACCTGTTAAAATATTACACACTGTCAACTGTAAGGAAACAAAGGGTTTCCATACATTTGAGAAATAAGACTTTCGCAGCCATCATAAAGGAATGCTAATCAGCTATATTTATATCCACAATCAATAAATCACAGAAATTATTATCCATTGAATCTCGCTGGGAGACGCCAAAATAAGTTTTCGTCATTTTGGCGACTATTCAACATGAATCTTTTTGTTTGAAGAATAATATCAAAATGTCTCATGTTGGCTGATCAGCGAAAATTTTTATTGATCATGGCTTTGTTTGCTAACAGGAGACGTTCGAAATCAATCAAATCATTAGAAAAACCCTACTGTCAATGGTGCGTTATTAATTCTCAAAATTTTAATATCAATTCATTTCTACGGTAACGGATTAGAGTTTAATTCAATGTCTTTAAAGTGTACCAGTTTACAGGAAAGTAGATATTGAATCTATCATTGAAAGCTATCAGTAATTAGATGAATGTCAATCATCAGTCAATCAAGCAATGAACAATCAATCATTACACGAACTCCGAAAAAAAAGAAAGATAAAAAATGAATGTGTGAAAGGATACATGGACAAGTAAGAAATGATTCCTTAATCAATAAATCAATCACTCTAAATTTGGATTATTGGTTGAATGCGGAAGTTTGCGTGGGTGGACGGAATGTCAGCCGAATTAATCTTCCCATTTAACTTTACCTTTAAGTAGGTGGGTAAGAGACAACCCTTCCTTAATGGGCATTGGGAACTTGTTTCTCGATCTCACCACACGCCTGCTCTTAGAGGCGTATACGCTTACATGTATGCGTATCGGAATGCCCATCTGCGCCTGTGTGCTGGTCGCTTGATTCGTAGCCGCTCGAGGTATGCATGTGATGTTCATGAAAAGCGGCCGTTCCGTTTGGGCTGGGCAGGTTTGTCTGTTTTTCTTTATTTATCTCGCCTGGCCAAAGCAGGTTAGTGGATAATACAGGGTTATCTGACATCATAATCCCTGTAATCCGTGTTAATCGTTTTAGGATTAAACTAGCGTAACCGGTATAAGTTCATTTTATCCACCTATCAAACAGTACGGTATGTGCTATGTGGAGGAATTCTTTGACAAGACACATGATTTGCGTTAAAGAATCTAACAGATTATCAAATAGGCAATACTTGTGAGATTCGAACATGAAGATTGTCAATCATCCAGGTAGAATCAATGAAGAACAGCAAACGATAAATCTGGTCAACTGGACTTAAGATTGATCGTTTGCTGTTCTTCAATACTTGTGAGATGTTAAAATTTCAGATCGATCCCAAGACGCTTGTATCTAGCGCGTAGTCGTTGGTATCCTAGTGATTATATAAAAAGAGAAGATAGAAAAGGTACTTTCGGATTTCTTTTGGAAAATCAAACTGACACAAACCGAACTCTCGACTCTTTATGGCTAATCAAGGCCCGTTCTTTCATATCCGTTGCCATTTTACAAAACTAACCCTCGGTTCTGTTGCATTGTTGCGGTCGATCGATAAGCCAAACTTGGTATCTCGTCGGCCATTAAACTAAATTGACAAATACCACGCTACGCAAGCGCATCGCCAACAGTTCCGGTATATAAGCAATTTTTGTCAAAGAATTTTGTATGAATTACAGCTTCTTCATTCTTCAATACAGATCGGTCTTTATTCTAGTCCAGTTGAAAAGCTCAATCAATATTCACCTTATTCAGTAAGTATCTGTATCGAACGTCACAAAAGGAAATTGAAATCAATAAAATTGCCTTGTGCATATACTGGTTTATTTTATTTTTAAATCAAAAGAAGCAAACGTAGCAGTTTTTACTCTACGGTTTTAAGGGTTACTTCACTTGTACCAGAGCGGTGCCACTACCAACAGCTTATAGTCATCACTTTGATGCTCTGTTCTAAGACTATTGAACGACAAGTTCTCAAAAAACAAGTACTGTAGCCAACGGTGGGTCGAACTTGATTAACCGAATTTGGAACAAACATCGCTATTGGAGCGATACTCATCTTTCATGGGATAATTGGGTTGATAAAAGTTAATTTATATCGTCCTTTGGGTAACATATTGCCTTTTGAGTTACTTCTTACCCTATTTAATAATAAGCCTGTATGGGCCACTTCTGCCAGTGAACCAGATTGTTATGTTTGTGTCACATGTCGGCCTTTGAAGCACTTGTCATCCTTTGAGCTACATATCCTCCTGTGAGTCACTTATCGTCCTTTTGTCCAGCTATTGTCCTTTAGGCCGCTCATTGTCGCTTAAGGTCCTTTGAGGTGCATATCATCCTTTGAGGCAATTAGCATCCTATGTGTTACTTATCGTGCTATGGATCAATGGTGGGCCGTTCGGCCATTCTTCTTTAAACCACCTAACTTCCTTTAAGCCACTTATTGTCATGTTTATCACTTAACGTCCTTTCAGCCACTTTCCCCCGTTTTTGTCACTTATCGTCTTTTTAGCAACTTATTGTCCTATAAGCCACTACTTGTCCGTTGAGCCACTATTTGTCGTTTCTGTCACTTTTCAACCATTGAAAAACATATCGTCCATTGAGGAACATATCGTCCATTGAGGAACATGCATGTCGTCTTTTGAAGCACTTATCGTCCTTTTAGCAACTTATCGTCCTTCCCGCCACTTATTGTCCTTTCTGTCACTTTCCTTCGTTTACGGTACTTATCTTCCTTTTAGAAACATATTGTCCATTTTGCCAATTATCGTATCGTCCTGTGAGTCATTTATCATTTTTTGGGACCACTCATGGTTTTCTGAGCAACTGATGTTCATTTGAATACACGTTGACAGGACTGTAACGGAGGCCCAGTTTTTGAAGGCTAAATGTAGACAGTGTTTCTGATTTTCACGATACAATACCTACATATACCTTGAAATATTTGTTTGGAGTCGTTTTGTAAAGTGAACATTGAAATTGATTAAAACTAATTGTTTCGATATAAATATATATTTTAAAAAAAAAAGGTTTGTTTCTGTTTGATTTGGGCTTTACGTTTTTTGCTCACAGGACTGCGTGTAGGCCCAGTGGGTTAAGGGCACCGCAGTCATCACCGGGGACGAGCAAACAATACACATCACATTTTAATTACGTAAATCAGGATGTCAACAAAAATGGGCTTCTTGATACCTCCAGCCCCATTGCACAACAAAAACTCTTATCGAACAGAAATGAAGTTTGTTGTTTAGTTTGTCCTCTCAGGCAGGAAATAACCAATGGTTACTGTTGAAGTTTAGAGTATAAATTCAGCTTTCAACATTTAATATCCGTACAGCTTATTCCAAACTGGACCCTAAGTAACTATAAAGCTAACATTAACCCTAGCCTTGCTCGGAACGTTAGGCTCTCTCAGTGCTAACAAACAATATACCTATAACCTATATCTCTAAGCTATCTCCTACCCTAACCTAACCATTAGGCTAATCCAAACTCTATATTAAACTTTAAATCTAAACCTAACCCTAAATCTTAATCTAACGATAAACCTAACCCTTACTCTAAATTGATTGATTGAATGGTTGGTTTAGCGCCGTACTGAAAATATAGAAATAGGATATTCCACTTCTATGCATGCGGTTGCAGTAACACGTTACAAAACTCACTGCAGCCCCTACCACTCTATCGTATGACCTGATTTTGCCAGCATATCTTTGGTAAATTTGGCAAATTTGGCATCTTTGTTTATTTACGTTATATAAATTCTTTACTTCATAATCAATAATGTAATGTAATTAATGAAATATTGATTTAATGCAACGGTTAACGTTAAATGCCTATAGCTTAAAGCATAATATAAGTTGTCAAACTTAACGTGAGAATTATTAACAAGGAATAAGTTCTCTTAGCTATTCATAAATATATTTTTACAAATTAAAGCTACCGTCTACAATAATTCTAAAAAATCCTGTTCAAATTATATAGCCAATGTATTGTTCCAAATTATTATTTTTTTTCACGGCAGCTAATGTTTTTTTATGATATTGCATCCTGACGATACTGTATTCTATATATACTTCTTACTAGAAGTAAATATTCAAAATAATTATTAATATTTTTGGTTCTGAAATATGATAAAAAAGATGTATAAATGTATGATCAGAAATGAAAGGTGTAAGTCAGTAATCCTCTTCTTTTATCCAATAAACAACGTATATCATTTGTCTGTCAAAGAGTGAATGAAGCAGGTTCATTTATGAATAGAGATGATAAATCTCAACATATTGGGAAATAATGTAAAATCTTAACCAAATGGTAATGCATTTTGTGGATAGAGGAATTGGCAAGTTGCCACGTTTCAAATATGCTTCATACAATGACATTATTTCATAACACAATTTCCGAGGCTTAGAAAAAGGAAATAAGATTAAATCTTCACAGAGGCCTTTTGAATTCCGATAAAAATAAAAATCGTTTGTTCAGGTAAAAATCACACAAACGCTCCTTTTGCGAACATTTTTGTGATGCACCAATTTCCGCGCTGTTCGATTCATGTTACGTCAGCGTGGATTGTTGGCTTAGGCTGGCCTTGTGACAGATATTTCTAAAATCCGAAATTCATATCGGAGCAGACACTATCATAGGAAGCACGAGATCTCGTCGATAAGGCACGTGATTAAAAATGACGGCGTTTCACACACTGAAACCTTGTATCAGAATTATCAGATATACACACGTGATTAGTATAGAGGTTTTGCGAGATCAGACGTTGTTTAGTTGGGAGGAGCATGGGCATCGTGTAACTTCCGATCTGAGTACAAGACAACATTTTTAAGTGGCCTTTATCAATTCAGCCAGTCTTTCGAGGAGGAAACAAAAATCAGTATACGGAGCAAGCATTCAGTATATGCACACACGTCGTTGCATATGAAAATCATATCAAAAACTATTTACTTGTTTGATTTTAAATAGCTGAACCGTCTCCTGTTGATCTCAACAACAACTAGTGTTGTTCTGAAAAATGTGTCTTATGCCTCCGAGTTCTTCTGAATAGTTTTCAATGAAGATTCCGCGAACATTTCAATGGCCGGTTTTAAGTTCCCTCAAAACAGAAGGGCAATGCTATTACAAAGATCTATTTATTTGTTTGTTTTATGTTTAACGCCATATTTCAAATTTATTTCGACGCTTTGCAAGTGTTGGGTTGAAAATCGGGACTAAACCCCGAAAAATCCACAAGACGTACTCCGCACAGCCACCGGCTTTTCTTCTATTGCGGTGCTTCTAAGTGACGTTATTGGCAGATTGCCAAATTCGTATAAGGTGCATGTACCACCTAATACGAAATATTTAGGAGAAGAAATTGACCAATCGAAATACTCGTTACTTGGCCATCAGCCATGTAACCATTTTCTAGAACTATACCTCACAACAAAGAAGGAGAAAAAATTATAGGCTTTTAGGAATAGGAGAGATCACAGTTAGAGAACATATTATCACTGAAACCCATACTTTGGCAGTTGAGGGAATCGAACACATCCCCGTCAAAGACAGGCATGAAATCAGCAGAGAATTCCAGCCTCCCCGTTCACCAGACTCCTTGCTACTACTATACGTCAAGTGATTTTCACTGTCGTATGTTTTACACATGAAAACAATTGTTTGGATGATCCGATCCAGCTTTCAAAGCGTTTGTTAAGAACAAACTGATTTTGCTTCTTTTTTACAATTGTTTGATTGTTTGGTCGATTGATTGATTGATTGGCATCGGGTTGTCATAGTAAATTCTTAAACTATACATTTTATGAGGAATAATATGAAATGTCTGTCACCGATATCGAGAGAACGAAAAATATCGTTGGCAATTTGAAGCAGTTTTTATATAGTGAATACACAAAATATATTTCTTTTGCGACAGTATCTATGCTCTCTTCACAATTCCATTGATTTGAAATTAGGTATGCTAAACTAAACCGAAAACATTAATCTAGTTGCGAAGAAGGGGCAACAACTCTGCAGCCATACATCACTAGAATGTTGTAAACTTTTAGCGGCAGGCCTCATTTGTGCCCAAACTCGCGTATCTTCGGTTTTACGGCTTGTGCGCATCACCCAGTAATTTTTGTTTTATCTGATTCCCCCGTGTTTTTCATATGTCGCATATGTTACAATATAATTCAGAAATGAATGTGGAAATAAGATATACAAAGATTTTTCTAACCACAGGTTCCGCAAAACATCGTTCTCGACTTAACTTTTCTGGGAGACACTATAAATGGTGCGTTGGAGGTGAAGTCTCACAGTAGATTCCCGAATAATGCGTAGAATGCAACTGGCCATACTAAAATAGGCTCGTACCTTTCTCCAGATTGAGAAGAACACTAGCACTAAGGTAATGACAGGCCACCCTTGTTGTTGTTGTAGTAATGTTTCCGCCGAAAAGTGCGCTGGTCAATGAATCGTCTTAATTTTACTACCAAATGACTCAAAATTAAACAGAGAAAGAAAGCTGTCATATGGCCGAATCAATCTGAAGTCAAATACTTTTGTTTCGTTTAGAAAGTGGCCGTTTACAGTATTTTCGTTTTTTGGTATAACACTTTCTGATACTGAACAGATTCTAGTTCAGAAAATTGTGCAGACTGAGACCCTTGCGGTAATCGAACCCACGACCCTCAGAGTCAGGCACCAAGTCGCTAGCAGTAAATGCCGGCCACCTATACCACTCAGCCATCCGACCTCCTCAAGGGTACAATGTATTTCATTTACACGATGTATGTTTTAATTAATTGTGATATATATATTTCATCACGACCCACAGAGGTCGCCTTGAGTTTATCGATAGTTAATTTAACACCAGTTGAGGCCATAATGCTGAAGTTAAATTGCATGGTTTTCACATGGTTCAGGTAAAAAATAAATTATATTTGTTTGTGGAATTTGTATTTTGTCTCGTAGTTTTTTGGCAGCTGAAATAAAATAACGTTTATAAATTTAATTGCTAATTGGTTTAACGCTGTACTTGTGGTTGTTTCACTTATATGACGGCGTGCCAGCCCACGTATGTTTTTTGTCAAGGAAGCTACCCTCGATGGTATAGCAAAAACTAAGGGAAAACAGAGCTCCACAACAAAGCGACATCATGATGCCGTTCAGTGGCAACATAAACTATACCATCAACCACCTGCTCTATAACAGGGCCAGGTGTATATGTATTGTATGTTTATTTATTATTATACCATGATGTGAAAGTAGCTCTAGAGGATGGCTAATTTGCGAAGTCAATTAACTGAATAGCTTATAAATAAACTGGGCGATGCTACCTTTGCTTATTTTATACGACTTCATGTAACTACCTTATTTGATACTTTATTACAGTATCATCCGCCACATGGCTCAGTTGGTTGAGCGTTGGACTACTGAGTCCCCTTCACTGTACCCGGAATAGACTCGAATTCTTCTGTTGACCTTAAGTATAAAAGGGAAGTTTTCCGCTGGCTGCGGAGATCGCGGGGTGATTTCTATGAAGTTTCTGCTTTTCCGCCATACACCGGCAATGCAAAGTGGTCATATAAGTCAAATACCCTTAAATACGACGTTAGATTCTCATCAAATAAATAGATAAAATTACAGCATCTAATGAGATCCACATATATGCTAAACACCAATTTCCACATAATTATGTTAACATATACATTGTTATTATACTTATAATAATAAATTCTTTATAAATAATCTGGGTAGCTACATAACGTATCCGAACGGCTTATGTATGATAAGTGGATGGGCAGTATTATTATGTCTTTGTCCGGATACATACAGCCTACTTAATAGGCCTACCGTTATTTATGCGTTGGACCGCATACTGAGTCTTATAAATAAGTAATTAAATAAAGGGAATATTTAATTAAAATAAATTTGATTTCGCCATACGTTCATACCTTAAGGGGAAGAAAATAAACTAATAGAGCCGTCTGGCTAACGGTAGTATGTTTCCTGATTATATTCATGCTGTCATTCTTAGGACTGGAGGAACATTATCTTTCCAACAGTAATAACTCTTAGGTGACTTCACATTTTGGTTGTGAGTCGACGTCTTCTTTAGGAATACACTGCAGTCATATAAGTGAAACAACTTTGAGCACGGCGTTAAACATCACTCAATTAATGAATCAATCAATCAATCAAAAATCCACTCAAAGACACTTGAATTGAAAATACCGAGGTAAAATGTGTGGTGGACTTTTTATGTCATGTTTTATTTTTTGTAGATAATAATAACCTACAATTAATCAAAACTTAACCCTAGCAAAAGAGAATTACTGTACAGAAAAAAGCTAAATACAATGCACAACACCATAATATACAGTTACTCTGGTGAAGTGGTCACTACAGGAAATATAGCGTAAAAGTCCACCATATTTCAATTCAAGTGTCTTTCAGTGGAAAACGACGAATTCTACAAAACTGTACTGGCAGTTTTATTAACACCATGGTATGGTTTATAATTTGAGTATGACTTTTGTTTTTTTGTTTCTTTTGCTTTTCTTTTAATCATCGACAGGAGTTAAAATCAAACAAATAGTTTTTTGGGCTTAGTGATGTTGTAGCAACGGTATAAACATTGTCCGCTTTTGTTAAAAAGTAAGTTAACCAAAGTAAAAATAGCAATGATATTTGAGATGACATAGCTTATAAAGCCATTTGAGGAGAAGGGGGGGAGGGGGGGGGGGGGGTAAATCTGGCCACAGTCCTTAAAAAAATAAATAGAATGTAACCTCTGTTCAACGTCACGTATTTGGCCGATGTTGGTTTACAGCGGTGTTACTTTTACAGGAGACCAGTAACAAGAGAAAAATGAGTCGACTAAATTGGCTGAGTCCAATGCCATCAAACGACGGAAAAGTCACGCTTAAAAATAACGAAAACAGAAACCACGAATGTTTTCTGGACAAAACACACACAGAGGTTGTTAGAACGGTCAGTGGTAGCGGAATGTCGTGGTCCGACCTAAAACTTTATACCATCGAGTCACGACAGTTTGATGTTAGACGGAATAAGCGCTCGGAAGGGGAAACTGTATCAACTGCTTTAAATGCTAGCAGAATTGTAAAGAAAAAAGACAGCCAGAAGTTACAGTTTCAACAGAGACAGAACTTTGCACAGCTTAGAAAGAAAGGCGAAACAGAATATAGTTTTGTACGTTTAATTAACCTTGGTATGCAGAGGTCTAGAGAAAATTGTGAGGCCATATTTGACGTTTTCAAGCCGCTGACACTAAAAGGGAGTGTTTTCGCCAAAGGAGAAACTAATTTTCTCAAATCGCTGGGAAAACGGTTAAGTAATGAAACTTTCAAAAGTCGTTTGCAGAGTGATTTATGTAATTTCAGCAAATCTTTGGATATCGTTTTTCCTCCTACCGAAAGTGGATGCCTCAACATGTTCCACCGTTCTTCACATTGGCTGGGAAAGGCACGCATCGGACTGCACTCTTTATTATATGTGCCATTTAGGCAAGAAAATGGGACGGACGCGCAAATGCCCCAAGGATGAAGTGTGGTCAGACGCCAAAACACGCTGCGTCACGTTGACGTCAAAATACAATGACTGCGAATGCAACGGAAAAACGTCATTTTCACGTTGCGTCCAGTCACCTTGCACGGGTTTCTTTCTTATAGAGTACAGACCGAATTCCGAAAGTTGCCATAGCTATCACGTGTGCTATCGAGGTATTAGCGTAAATATTTTGCAATGTCCAGCAGGAACGCGCTGGGACAATACCGAAGGGCGTTGTACTCGACATTCAAACTGCAAAAACAAAAACGAAATACCCGCGCCAACGCCAATCTACACGCCGCCCCCGCCTAAGAAAACTACTAGAAGCATATACACGACCACGACGCCTAAAACGACAGTGACGAAAATTACGACGACGGGCACAACATCGTCGCCTGAAACAACAGTAGCGCCAACGTCAGCCCATCCTAAAACGTCAACGTCAAAGCCAACTACAACTGAGGCACCTTCCACTTCAGAAGTAAATCTGCCATTTACAGGTGAGCTTTTTCTTGTATGCTTTTGTTTGTTCGAGTGGTGTTGTTTTTGTTTCGGTAATAAACAAAGCGGTTGCGGACTTTTTGATTTTTTTTCCGTTTCCTGTTGACAATATTTGTAAATATGCCATATAGTTTGTTTTTTTACATTAAAATGTCTGTGTGCCTTGTAAATCCAACGGCGACAAAATGTTACATCTCATACCTACCTGGCTTATAAGTCTTAAACATTTAAGACTTTTTACTTTTCTGTGTTTTTGTAGTGGCCTTATACAAACCTTTTCACAACGTTGTTAATGTTTTTACCTTTTTTAAAAAACCTTATTATCCTTCTGTACTGTCAGTAAAACAAACAGCCAGTCAGCCAACCAACTAAATAAATAAATATATAGTGCCTTTAATATTTTGGAGTCGGGAAGGTCTTCTCGAGGCACTAATTATATAAAGGTAAACCAACGAGAGCCCGTGTATAACAATGCATATCACCCCAGTCACGAGCCGGAGGTGGGGGATTTTTTTAAAATAAAATACGAAAATGATATTCGTCGTAACATACGTGCTCGAGTTGGTTAATCTTTTTCTCGCACTACACATTTTTAAACACTTTCGAGATGATTTTCGTGTATAAATTTTGTACTTTTTGGACTGATTGGTCTGGATACACATTGCTGTGCACGTGCATCTGGCGAGATCATAGAAAGACAGGGACTGGACTAAAACGTATTTTTTGCAAAAAGTGTAGAACGTTGTGACATAGTAGTAACGTAACAATATGGAAGACATCGAAAATGTGATGTCATCTCTCTATGACGTGTTTACTGTTGAATAATATATCTACGGCTTTAGAGTGTGAGAAATAATATAAGGTAATAGAACACTTTTCTAGCACTTATCATCATTTCATATAGGCCTTCAGAGAGTTACGTTGAAAGAAAACTGTTCCATGAAAGTAACCGAGAAAGGCACGGGAAAAAAGTAACAAAGGTATACAAATAACAATTATATGTACATAAATAATACATACATAAATGATATATACATTATTGATATGAACCAACAAAATAACTGCATCATTCTGGGCAAGTAAAGTTCATGCCGATTCTCAGCAAATATTTTGAACGTGACTTTAAGCGAGAATTCCACTGACTTCAAACAAGATATAAATTAACGTTACCGTGGAAACATCATATACAAACACTCGGAAGCGTCTGGTTCGAATATATAAGCAGCAACAATAGCCGTCGTTAAACTAGTGTGGTTGTTTTAAACGAAAACAAAATTCGCCATGTTATTAAATAAAAGTATAGTTTTTACCTGTTGGAATTTGTTTTAAGAGTGTTTCCAAACCTTTGACTAAACACGATATAGATCTGATCAGCACAGCAGTTCGTGACATCACATTCAAATACAGTTTCTTTAAAAATGGGATAACTGGGGACCATTTGTATAAAACGGTCCATTGATTCAGTTCGGTGACGGACCTTGTATGGAATGACCAGACATTTTGAATATAGCTGTAAACGCCATAGCGAGGCTCCTGGCGCTTGACCTGATTAATCTACCTATGGAGAAATTTAGTGAATTTTGCCGATTTGTTGTGGTAAACTGTTTTTCACCTTGTAGATGTATTGTGGTGTCTTCTATGTTGCCAGCATCGTTTACGGTGGTTTCATTCACGGATTGTTCTGACACGCCGCCATATGAGTGTGAAATTTATTAAAGTACGACGTAAAACCCGAATCAACAAACACTGATAAATATCCAGTAGTCCCACAGATCAGTTTTGAGTAACATAGAATAAGAGAGACTCCGAACAAGGAAGTCATGTTGTTATAGATAATATGTTCCGTCTTTATTATGCTATCATCAGTTTATCATATACAAAGACTGCCTGCAGGTGTGCAGCGAAACTTTGACCGGATTCGACTGATATCATGGTTGCCTTGGTTAGA
>JAVFBZ010173222.1:5608-16188 GCA_032466195.1 Katharina tunicata | reverse complement strand
TGGGTTTACTACCAACTCTAAACGATACATTTTTCAGGTTGTGCTTATTTTAACCCATACCTAATATCTATGTGTGTAACATATTCGCCATATATTTATCTTCACAATTTACATGTTATATGTATTGCCTTTTCTCGAGATGCGCCTTTAGGTTATCAAGAACAACTCGAGATTCAAGTCTATCTAGAAAATTGTCTCTGAGGATTGATCTAGAACATGATTTAATTTATCGACTTTAATTAGTCGATATCCCTATGCCGGTGACAAGAAAATATCTGTGGACTTGCTAGCCAGAAACTTGAGTTCGAACTCCATGGAGGCGAGCAAAATTGTCTTTCTCTTCATGCACTTATAAAAAAATATATATATATATTTTTGTATATATATATTTTTTGTATATATATAAATATGAGTACATGAATAATAACATAAAAGCTGAAAAGGTGTTTATGAGAAGATTAAAATATATCATGACCAAGTTTTACAATTACTCCAGGCTACCACACGCAATCACTGGCAACTTACCAACAACAACCAACAGATTAGTCCTATCACATAAGTAGTTTGATATAGAACTGTTATTTGACAATTGTCATTGATGTATTGGTACAAGTACAATTATGTTATTAACGGTTAGGCTATAGTCAAATCAATTCCGCTTCCAGGTTAAGGCCTACATGCACGAATTTCGAATATTGTACAATAATCGGTTCTAATAACACGTATAAATTAAACGAACACATCATATGACATTAATGTGAAATTGGATCCCGCATCAAAGTCTTTGCTTTGTCCATGCATTTAATACGAAACAAAGAGCCACATAATAAAAGATCATTAATACACGGTAATTATTTATGTCGTTCTATCTCAAGCGATGAACCCGTTCAAATCTCCTATATATGTTTCAATATAGACAGTATAATGAAAATGCTAAAAATCGCGAGCATCTTTAGTTCGTGACTTGGACACTTGGCTAAACAAACTTATGAAACAAAATCAATGTTAGAACGAACGATATCTGTTTGAAAAGAGACAAAACATCTCACACCAAGAGCCTGAAACACGTATTTTGCTTCCGAAGAGGTTCAACATTCTAACTGAGAATCAAATCATTCCCCCTATCGTCTAGCCTTTGACTCATGTTTTTTCCTAGTTTAATTTTAAATCAGTTGGTGGTAAAATTTAGACGATTCGTTCGCTAGCGCACTTTTTTTACGGAAACAACAAGAATTGCCTGTCATTAATTTTCATTAGTAATTCGTATTCTTCTCAATTTCGAGCCTATTTATGTATGCATGGCGATAACACGGGCTGCTTTAATTTTCAGACAAAATTAATTCTTTACAAATTAAGCCTTATAACTCTCGAAACTCTAACTGCAAATCATTTATTAATCCCGAATACTTCTGAATTAAAGTCATGCTTGTTTAATTGTGCATATAACTTCTGATTTCCTGGCGAATTGATACACGGCTGTCTTTGAGACCAGATTCGCTGCATTCCGATCCTGTAGGAAACACGCAATGTTTTCTATCTTTATTTATGCAAACAAATAGTAAAGCAACAATGATTTAATTGCTATCAATAGAACGATGTCGGTAGTGTTAAACTTTCAGAAATAAGTATCTTTGCGATATATCTACATGGAATCTCGAGAGTGACAAAACGTTACAATCGTTATAGACGCCATCTTAGCCTAATAAGTAATAATAAGGATAGGTAATATACTAATACTACCTTGTTTTAATGACATTTAGAAGCTGGGAACGTAACAAAACGTAACTTTGATCCATCAAAAATTTGCTTAATACTTTTGATACAAGAGCTCAAATTGTAAAGCAGAGTCTAAACGATTTGATACGAGTAGGCGGTTTAAGAGACAAAATTGCGTGTCCGCCATCCACACTATATAGAAAATGACTTTAACTATTCTTAATATCTATGATCTAAATTGCATTAAACAGGTGTTTGAATTTTGATATTGTTTACTTTGTATAAATTTACCCGGTTCGCGTGTTCCATATGGCGTGACATGAAATCATACATACAGCCTCCATTAAGTTTACATGATGGACCTATAATAACTAGCTGATAATCTCAAACATGACAATAACTGCATTTTTGGTCTACATTTTTTGCGTGTGCAAGCTAATATTTAAGCAGTCTGCATGACATGTGCTCTTTCAAAAATAAATTTTAACTCCTGACGGCCGGCTTTTAAACAGATATTTAAAAAAGTCCTTGTTTTTTTGTCAAATAAATTTCAAAACTCTGCAGGGTTTAAGAACCACACGATTTCATTAAACAGTGCTTTTGTGTTTTTCAAGGTTTTTCTACAAAACTCCAAAATACCCAAACATTGTGTACTTTTCAAGAAAACCCCAAAATCGCAGTGTTTCAAGAGTGAACAAATCACATTTAAAACACAAACAGAAAATCTATATTAAGCAATCATTTCGCGCGAAGCCCAGTAGGTTTGGCGCGACGCGACGGTACCAGTAGTTGGATACAGTCCGCTTGGTGTGAAATTCCATCGAATCAAGTCCGATGCAATCGTAACGAGTTGTTCTTTTTATTAATCGTAGATATAGTCGAACGTGGTCCATTGAGATCTGCAGCAGCGTCAGCATTGCGTGACGTCATCAAAGCAATGTTTTGACGTTGTTCAAAAACCTATGCGCAGTGTAAATTGAACACCCCAAACGTCTTCAGACTAGCCAAGACTATATAAACGTATGCCCAGTTGCATCGCGTCGAACCCGATTCAACCTAAGTCGGCTTGGTCTGATTTTAGCTTAACACAGCCCTAGATCTTTGACATTGAAAGTCCAAAAGAAAAAATGCGTTTGTGTTTGATGAACTCAGTATACTTACTCAACCAAGAAATTACAAAAAATCACTGTGGATAAACATATTTTTAACGCGTTGTGTCTTGATTTTTTCTTGGAAATTCATACACGATCTTTTGGACTCTGGGACTGAAATGATATGAAAGGGTATATATTTCCTGAATTAGGTTTCCATCGAGGAACAACACGTTTAGAACGTAAAACCATCTTGTCAATTTGTTTTTTCTTCACTGAAAACAAATTAGTCGGAGGTTAAAGGTTTTACCGGTTTATATCGACACACTTGTATGTGTTTTTATGTGTAGATTCAATTAATAAGTGATATAACATTGTACCGTGTGTATTCGGCATGGGACTATAGCCGGAGTAGGTTGTCCAGTCCACCCACCAAAGCAGGGTGTAGGTGTCCAACAGCCACGCCCCAGACGTTATTACCACTTTAAACAGATGAGTTAATGTTTTGTGTCTCGATTGGTTTGTCCGGAAGAAGTTTACTCTAAAGTAACTCGGTACAGTACGGTGGCCCATATAGAGGACATCATTATTTTCTTTTACAATTATTATTATTTTTTTTTTTATTTAATAAATTTTTTATCAAGCAATTTTCACAACCTGGGTGGAAATTGCTCGACAAAAAAACAAGTAAAAGAAAAAGAAAAAAAGTGTAATCGTAAAAAGAAAATAATAATGTCCCCAATGGGCCACCGTAGTACAGCAACACCCGTTATTTTGTCCATCCTCGTGTAAGTTGTATGGCTTTTTAGGCCTATACACTATAGTTAAAACTTAATTTCTTTAGGGAGTATAAAGCTTTTTCTATTGATTTCTTTTCAGACTATGCAGCGATTCATTGGGGTGTTAAAGCCTATTAGCGAGCAAGATAGAATTTTTATTGATGGGACGCCATAGACTACCACACCCATTTCAATGGAGGCAGATATATGTCTGAACTATCCCGGATGAAGCCCGTGTCAAGCACTCTGGTAGGCAATACAGAAGTTGTCCCTTCTGAAAGTATAGCGGTCACCACAGTTCAAATTATCCATCAACGAGATATTCACGACTTGGGTCTGGAAGGCATCAGCGTCTGTATATAGAAAAACCGAAAATAAGGTGGGATTCCATTTGATATAGCCCTATGCTGCTGCTTAAACGTCCACAGATGTGCAGCGCTTTAAACACCGTTAATAGAAAATGTGCAGCGATGCATCCCTAGCCGTCAATCATAATCAGGAGGCGGGGTTTGTATCTATGCCGAACACCAACCAGCGCGTCTGTTGAATTGGACATTTTTTTTTATGTCACTGGCCTGTCAGTCATCCTGTTGGGATGCGTACCGGGTGCACTCGATGGTTCCAGAGAAAATGAATAATACGCGGAGTCTGAAATCAAAATGATAATATGTGTGTAATTACTTTGACGAAGGGAAAACAATTTTACTCCCACGCGATAACCACAGTGGTATAATTTGGGCGTTTGCGGCGTTATTTCTCACAGGCTATTCTAGTCAGATGAGATAATGTACCGTTACATCCCCTTTTGATTTCAACCTTAAATAATTTATATCCGCCACCAAAACTCTAACCTATACTACATAAAATATCTGTAATTGGCTTATTAATGTTAAGAACCCTGAAAAAAGTTATATAATATATGTAATATAAAGTTATATCAATATATACATTAAAAAGATTTAGAATACCCAATGGACCCATGAGAAAATAAACAAACAGCCATTTACTACAAGATATATACGATAATTAATTAGCATAGAAAATTAATTAGGTATAGGCATATATAAACAATTAGAAGAGCATGATATATCACAGTATTTATTCTGAACCTTAGGTCTTTTTACAATAATAGACATAAATCTGGTCAACTGGACAAACGATTTTATTATAACACTGACGTGGCAACTTCAACCTGGAGCCTTCAACAGGGTACATATAGCTGCTACACTTTGCATTTATATATATTTTTGTATAAATGTAGAGAAAGAAAATTTTATATATATATATATCCACAAGACAATGTACATAGGTACCAGTTTATTTATAAGTCTATATATTAGCATAGGCCTGTATACAGCAACTAAGTATAAAATAATACATATTAACTAATAATATATAACTAACATGACATAAGAAAATTAAACTAATTATTATAATTTTATGATTAATTGGTGCTGTTAATACTTATTATATTGCAGGATATGCATGGCATTCTTATACGCAGGCCTAAATTTGCATATTCCAAATGGAGATCCAACGAAAAGCAGGGTCTATTCCCACTGCAACCTCGGTTTATTTTTAATAATTAATATTTAAGCCAGTCGGCAAGAGCTATAATTACTTATTATGCCCTTGTGCTCTCCAAGCTTAGGCGCAACAGGAAGCCGTTTGTTGTGGCACCCTGTATATAAATGCAGAGATCTGTCTTGGCTGCATGTTTGTCACCAGAGACGTCGATGGTGCATGGTCTGGATTCTTCACCCATAAAGTTTGCAGGCATGCAGGGATGTGAGTGAAATAACCTTTATCATAAGGCGTAAAACTGCAACTTAGGAAACAATATTTATATTTTATTTATTAATATTATTATGTACTTAGACGGAATACACTATATGTATCATTGCCTTTATATTGTGTTTCGTGTAAAAACGACATAAATACTAACCAACAAATTAGAACATGGGAAAAAACTCATAAATTATTTCATTCTGAAAACATGATTATTTTAAATTCTAATCAACTAAATAAAAACAGCACTGATGGGCCGATCCATAACGTACGGTAAATTATATAAAAATATATATATACATAATCCTGTGCCAGTGTGATTATACTTTTGACAAAAATATCTTATATGTTTTACAGGAAATGTTAGAAACGTACTGGGTATATATGTATGAATGAGTGAGTGATAAATTGGTTCTTTTTTTCTAAATTTATCTGTAATCATCTGCTATATAATTGATGCTATACAGTATTGTTCTACATTATTATGTTTTTGTTTTACCCTGTAGTGCTTAATTATATCCTATATGCTTCAATATATGTACTCTATATTCTCGGCAAACTAACACACACACACACGTTGATAACAACATTGCTTCACGCTTCTAATAATTTCATTCGCCCCGGGCATAAATATAAACAGAAAATGAATCATCGTATATGATTGGTGGACACAAGCAACGTGTACGTCTGTTTTTGGTATGTAATTATATACGATGAATCAGAGCATATATAACTGTGATATTATTGCCCGCTTTGCTTTTTTTCCAGAATTTTATAAGTGTGTATGTTTGTCAAATACAGAAAGTGTAAATAAATATTATTTCGATATTATAGCAATGTTTATTCCATGTACGTTGCTCACATAAATGTATTCGTGGGTTCGATTCCGCAATGGCACCATAGCGAACACATTTTTCTCAGTCGCGTGAGTGACGCTTTGTAAATTCTCGTTGAATCTGCCCCATCGCTTTATAATGGTCGTGCGTGTAAGTTTTTATTCTTCAATTTTACGCAGATTTTTCATAAATACTTCAATCATCTCACCGATAAACTTATTTAGCACTTTTTCATGCTCAAAAATAATCTCAATATGTGTTTAAATAAATTGGTATACACCTTTTCAACTTAGACTTTGAGTTAACTTTCTATAAAAGCTTTTAGAATTATTTGTGAAAGTATATATATTTTTTTCATTTGAAAAGGTGAATAATTTGAAAGTATACTGGAGCACATCCTGCATTTAACACGAGGCTAGATTATTACAATCATATATATATCTGAATTAAACCAGTTTTTCCTGTTCCGTTTTCACGAGTTTACCATGGGTGTATATTTGTTAAGAAAGTCGCACCACGTGCTCTATAATTACAAAGAGGCTACACTGGTTTAACTATATAGCCTACATATAGCATCTAAATAGAGTTTTCAGTTCACAAGTTACAGTTTGAAACCCCAATGTGTTAAATTTCTCTAAAAAATATACGTGAACAATTTCATCATAATGTATATTGAAAATTTTTGCTGTAAAAAGTTGAAACTAAAAAAAACAAAAAAAACAAACAAAACAACAACAACAGGAAAGTTTTTATTGGCTTATATTTTGTTTTATTTTAATCTAATTTTTAATTTATTTTTTTCTTAATTCACCAATGTTTTACATAAAACAAAAGAGATTATACAGAGCAGAAAATCATTAGTTATGTTCGTTTCGTAATAATTGGGCATTTTGTGGTTTAAACTCTAGATATAGGTTAGCAGCAGCCGTCTAAAATATGCAGTTTCTCAACTTTGTGTAGGGGCCTATGTATACGTATAAGCCTGTATAGCCTGGGGAACATTTTAAACATATGCAGCGGGCCCTCAGGCTATAATTTAAACGCTTGAACTTAATTTATTTTTTTAGCATAATTTTCTTTCTAATTACACATTTTTTAAGGGAAAATTCTTGAAGCGTATCCAGCACGCACCACTCGCCATTTCGGTGGCTTGAGTAGGGCGCGCAAAGATAAAGCACGCTCAGCCGATTTTTGCGCGTAATTTTGGCAGAGACATATGCGAGAAGCGCGGTATTAGTCACTATATATAGTATTTACTCTGATGCCCCGTAACTACTCCGCGAAATTGAACGAAATGAACTGGTGGAAAGGAGGACTAAGGGGTGATATCGAGTTACATTTCCTCACTGGCATCGGGTGAATCGCTCGCTGAACCACCACTGGCTGCTATTTTCTCTCTGCCGTTTTACTCGATCAGTCCTGGGTAAGAGCAAGAGAGCTAGTAGTCATTCGGACACCGCCTGTTTGTATGTACCGAAGCCAGTGAGAAAAACTTAGTCAATTAGAGGAGCTGAATATCCAACTTTCTGTCGTATATCATGTCTACATATACGTGAGCCAGAGTTCATTTAACGATTTATCCGTGGCCTGGGGGAAAATTTAACTTTCAAGGCTGCAGTTCGCCTTTGATATATTCGTTCACAGGTGAGAACAACACTTTATTATTTATTTCAGTTGCTTTACGAAATATAATTTTCCTTTATAATAATCTAGATCCAAACAAAAATAGATTGACCTATACGCATATACCAAACAGAAAACGACGGAAGCTGCGCTAATATTTATATGAATGGTATAGTATTTGAATTAATTTATGGGTGTATAGTTTGGCAAGTTTTTCTTTTTTAAGTAGTATTTTTTTATTGCTATTTTTATTGAATGTAACTGTATTAAGTATTGTTTTCGTTACGCCACCGTTTTGTTGTATTTGGCATATAAGTATAGGCCTACTCTTTGTCACAGCGCTGTTATGTAGGCCTATACAGTTTTGAATAGGTTTTCGTAACTGTTTTGTTTTATTGTATCCATAGTTTCGTTAAGTCCCATGTCATAATTTTGTGTTCATTTACTTTGTGTTTTATTGGTATTTTTCTGGTTCGGTCGATAAATATGTCGTGTTAAATGTTATTTTAAAAGTTGCTATGGTGTGAAAATTGTGTATGCCTAAGTTATTTTTGTCGACGGTTCAATTTGCACGTGGTCACGTCAAATTAGGTCGAAGTTTTGTGAACTCTGTATTGATTGGTTGTGGAGGCTCAGGGCGTTTCCTTTGGCTACCAATCAAACGTTGGCTTGTGTCGACCCATGGACTGGAATGTTTTGAAATTGCCAAGGCGCTAACCTTCAAAACAAACCATTTACGTTCATATATTCAGCACATGAGTGTTAATCTAGGACATAAACTAGGCCAAAATATAGATAGGAAAGCAGTTAGTAGGACACTAATCGTTTTTGGCTCTGTTTGATCTCGAGGCAATTGCTGTTGACTTTGAAAGTCACGGTTGCCCGATTCTTGACAGAGTTGTTGTTGTACAAAATGGCTGCTTCCAAGTGAAAAAGAACTGTCACAAAATCGAAACGTAAACAAACTTTTATTCAGCGCCATGGCGGACAAAGTAGATTTTACACCAGAGAAACAGAAACCAGAAGAAAAGATCAACAACGATAAAAGAGAGAGTAAATCGTTTGTTGTGGACTTGGGAAGCGAAACACACAGAAGGAAACCACACATACACAGCTTGCAAGCGGCATTTCTTAAGTTTAGACGTGATCGTCAGGTAAGCCTTATATTATAATGTTCTACCATATGTTTGTTATTGATTGTTCACTATGACTTTACTTGCTGGCTTAATATTTTAAGTACAAACTCGTAACTTGTTAATGTTTGACCCCCTACCACTTAATATCTAGGTTGATTGGTGTCAGTTGGTTTATATCTGAAGTGGTTCTTATGGATTAATTTGTATCCTTTTTATTTTGTTGCTGTTATCTCAAGTTTGGCTGTTTGACAGTCGCTTGTTATTAAGATACTGTTGTGTTTTTGAACATCTAGCCTACAGAGTATTTCCAAAAATAAGGTCTGGGTTTGAAGAAAATAATTCCCCATGAACGAATATTCAGCTTTTTCAATGCAACTCATTGTTCATCTTTGTTATATATTTCAAATCCCAAACCTTCTATATATCTAAAAAAATGTAAAGAAAGGTTGTCATGTACATGTAAGATGTAAGCTTACATGTAATAAGGATCCCTGAAAATTAACTCTGCTTTATATATACAATCTAAGTTTTAACAGCTACACACAAAAGTTTCTGATGTAAAAACATGTTATGTATGACTCATATCCTGTCACATAGACTAGACAATTCTAACAGAAATCAGTCCTGTTGCAAAATGTGGTGTCAATTATTGCCCTCATTCATCTCCATCCTTTTCATTTGATTGTACTTATGGACAAAATGTAGAGGATAAAAAAATTGAAAATAAAGAAACAAAAAAGAACTATTTAATTTAACATTAATCAGAAAGGACGAAGACAATAAGAGAATGAAGCTATATTAAAGAGGTCGATTGATCAGGTCAAGGGTCAACAGCCTCGCTATGACTTTCTCAGCTATATTCAAAATGCCAAGTCATCACATACATGTTCAATGCCGACAGAAGCAAAATTATGGGCCGCTATATGTACAAATTGCGCTTGTCTCAATGTCATTATTTATTGTAAGTTACTGTATAATGATATAGTGAAGTGAGCTGGTACTTTTAGCAGCCAAATATTAACCAATGTAAGATAGATAATTGGCAAACTTAGTCAGCAGTTTTGATGCTAGGAGTTTTTTTTAGATTAGCACTTAGATGTCAAAGTGTTTAAATTAGGTTGGCCTGAGTTCTCCAGTCATGTTATGCTGCCTTTGTGGGAACTTGGGAGTTCTGTAGCTTCAGACTTCAAACAAAACTAACAGAGAAACTGATTATAGAAATGAGTGACAGGATGCTGTAAAAGCTGACAACTTCAGAGAACTGCTGAAGCTGTGTCTCTGACTAATGCTATTTCATGGGGTGTGGTTTTCCTCTGGATATGTCACTCACATCCAGGTCCTTTAACTGTGAGTTTAAACAGCCATATGGGTACCACTGCTCTCTCATTGTTTACTGAGAAACCAATTGTCATTTTTTGTTGAAACAAACTGGTAAACCAACTTTGATTATGTTGAAAGTGATACACATCAATTCATTGGTAATGCCCAAAGTGGTAAATCCTTGGAGAAGATACATGTAAATGCAAGTTATATGAAATATAAACTGTATCCATACTGTACATGATGATGATTGAAAGTATAATCAGGTCTGGTATCATAAACTACATGTAC
>JAVFBZ010173211.1:0-16190 GCA_032466195.1 Katharina tunicata | reverse complement strand
CGTCGAATTCGTATTTCCCAGGCAAGCCTTTCTGAGTGATAATTAGACAAATTATTTATCACCTACAATATGCTACTTATTTTTACACTATAAATATATTTAACTTTGTACATAGTAAATTTATTTTTTTATTCTTTCATAATTATGTATATATTTATATATATCCATCAACTTTTAAAATGAATTTTTTATATAACTTAATAAGCACAAACATATTTTTGATACAATTGTTTTATTGTTTTGTTGTATTTTATTGTATATACTTGTTATACACAGGGCCGTCTTTGAAAGCAGCCGTACTGGTTGAAGATGTATTTTACCCTGTTGAAATAAATTATCTTATGTGTTGGTAAATTGTCATCTTTTCAAGAAATGGGGCAACTTGGAAGTGTGTGAACCTAATATTTTATCTTAAAGAGGATTTGAGTGAGACATAAAGTAACACTCCGAGTGTCAGTATAGAAGATGAGGAAATCAGTTGATTGACCTAATATATATTTCGAGTTTTGAAAACGGAAAACATACAGAAAAACTCTCTCCGATTAAGTTGTCCCTGATGAATTGGTATTTACACGCCAAAAACTAAACTGTGGCTCAGGTATTGATGATATAGGCACTTCCCTCTCATTTCTAATGCCTGTTTTCCAAAACTGTTTGAATTACTTTCGTAAATCTAATACACTACATCGTCCACTAAAAGCCAAACAAATTTTGTTCAATATTTGGTTCGATAGGTTCTGTAAATTAAAGAAAAAGTTTTTATACTAAATAAAATTTGTATAAGATACGAAGCGAAAATCTACTTTTGCTACAACTGATTATAAAATGAAAACTCGTAATAGGAAATATGCTTACAATTGTGAGAAAACCAAGATCCTAGAAAAAAAAGCATCAAAAGACCGCCAAAATGATTGAAAACTTAGGAACTATTCCTTCATGTTTTCCTAAGCCATCTTTTACTAGGTTTGCTGCCCACTTCAAGAATATTGGTAGCCCTATTGTATTTACAACATATGTCGAAATAAAATTATAATGCTATGTCAGAAAATAGAATGATGTTTAGTGAACTTAAACAAAAAATAAAAGCGATTGATCTTGATCAAGCTCTGTCTCAGTTGAAGCTCCACAAATCGCCAGGAGCTGATTTCATAACCAAGGGGTTTATCAGTCATGGCTAGGATTACTTGAATGAAACAATACTATTTTTAATACATGTGTATCGAACGGGTATTACCCACCCGCCTGGTCCGAAAGCTTTATCAATAAATACCTCTTCACAAAAAAAAAAATAAAAAATTCTCTAACTGCATTGGGACAAACAATCTGGTTAAAAATTATTGTGCCAAAAAGAAAGTGTCGGTCAACAGTGATAAAAGTAAATTTATGATATTTCGGAAAGGGGACCAACTGCCCCAAAACATAACATTTGTTTCGGCGGCACACCACTAGATTATGTCAGTAAGCTGCTCTTATTTAAGTATTACATTCACCACTCGACACAAAATGGTAGAATTCAGGTCGAAATACGGAAATTTACACGGTTAAACTATATATTACAATTAAGTTCTGTATAACGCTAATCGACAAGTAGCCAAATTAATGTATATGCAATTGTATTTGTCGTGTAACAGATTTAACCATGAAAACTGGGTCAGAAAATTGCGAGATCTAATAACTAATCTTGGTTTGGGGGAAACCTGGCTATATCAAGGAGTCGAAGTCGCTAGAAAATGCCTTTGACTGGTAAAGCAACTTTTGCGTGATAATTACATACAATGTTACTGTCGTGTAATGTAACCTCATACACGTGCTTCAAGCACATGTCAGTGTTTATGTTTACATGTGACGTAATGTATCCACATATGGCACCGGAAGTTGTCGTTGTTGTATATCGGTTTCTAATTAGAAGTATGAAACCCAAGAAGCCGTGACATTAGGAAATCAGATTGTTCACCAAGAGCGATGTTTTATGTATCGTTTAGAAAGTTTTCTGGCATACCTTAAAATATTGTTAGATAAGTAGTGTTGCTCTTGTAAGGCTACGGCTCTCGTACCATCTACTACAGGTCGAGCTCGGTGGGTGGCATAAACCAAAATGCGTACATTTGGAAGAACGAACAGATATGATATGATAAGATATTAGAAGATAAATATCACTTTGTTCTTGTTTGTCCACGTTATGATGAACTCAGAAAGCGAGTTTTACGGCGACATGTCTATAACAACCCTAACTGTACAAAACTGTCCCTATTAATGTCTTCTGAATCAGTAGTATGTAAAGCAACATTGACATACTGCCTCACTGATAAGGGGTGACATATTATGTGATATACTTTCATGAGCTTTTGGCCTGAATTATATACTTGTCCACTCAACTCCATGATGAAATTCTGAAATGTATAATAATTTGTACTGACGTGGGAAGAAGGCGAAATAAATATAATTTGTTTATGAAAATCCAAAACCCTGTGTTTATAGACATAGTTATGTTTTTATAAGTTTGGTACATAAACATTTTCTCTTTTGTAAATTATACACTGCTTTGTGGTATGTTTATTATGCTTACAAACGATGTTATCGCATAAATTGTCATCCGTACACGTATTATATTCTATGCCTAAATGACGATGGGAAATACCAGTAAAGTAAATACACCTTTGTATATATGGTTGATTGTTGCTTAGTTAAATATATACTGTTTTTGTTACGCTAACCAGCCACCCACCTAGAGAGAGTCAGATCGTAAATAACTGTTGTTTATGGATAACCACTTCATCTATGCGATAAAAACACAAAGTTTCAATACATATACCTGTATCGTCTTCAGGTGTAAAATGAACTGAAACTTATCATGAGAGGCTGAACAGCATACAATAGGTAAGTTATTAGTTGTTTAACTAGTATATATTGTTCAGACTCTCATGATATGTTTTAAGTTGATTTTACACCTGAAGAGATACAGGCACATGTATCGAACAAAACATTGTGTTTTTATCACATAAAAGAAGTGGTTATCCATAAACAATACCTGTTTACTATGTCGTCTCGCTTCTAAATGTCATTTAAATCGTAGACTCAGATTATGTATGAATGCGAAGTGGAAAAACAAATCCTGGTTTTCTCACGACCAGGTCTATAGGTTGAAAACCGGAACAAGGTTTTTAATGTTACTCTAACAATCAAATGTTGAAAGTGTACGATTTTTCAAATTACAATTTCACAAAGTTGAGACAGTTTTCTTTATCCTAGAGCAGCCCCGATATAAATATTTAAATTAGAGGATTGTTTACTTTGAGGCTAAAATTTAAATACATTATTTCAAACAACTTTGTTTAGACAATCAATTAAATGCTGGTTTATACCATATTCAATTATAATTCATAGTATTAGCAGTAGATGCAGATGACGCATATACTGTCACTCTTCCCTAAAATTGGCACAAAAGCTAGCGTTTTTATAAAAGATCTCAAACATGTAAGGGCTACCCTGATTTGTTTACTTTATTTTAATAAAGCCATGATTGTAAGCTGATGTTATAACAAATTGTACAAAAGCCGATACAAAATATAATTACTGGGAGGCTCAGGATTAATAGTGTCTGTATAATAAAAACGATTTCGAGAAAATCTAATATATTAAGGTTTGCCGCTTTTAACGGCAGCGTTAAAGTGCTAAAAATAGAAGGTCAATAATAAAGAGATATTAGGATTCATGATTTGAATCATTGGTACAGAGATCAGCCAAATTCTCCAACCAAAGTCAATAGGTTGTTTTGTCACTATTTTGTGAAATTATTTAGATTTTGCAGAAAAAATATTTGTTGTAATTTAAGTGCAACGCCTTGTTGCGGTTTTCTTCATATCGATCTAGTGCAGAGGGTGACAGAAAACGTTGAACAGAAATGTAAGAAAGTACCATCAACCATGGATCGAAACGAATACATTCGACTTGAATCCATAGATTTTAGGTTCACATTTTCGGACAACATTATCACAAATAGAGGCAACAAACATATATCATGTGAGGGTAATTGTGTTTTTAAATAACGCTAATTTTGCTAATAAGGGTACATTTATTAAAGATAATGTTGATTTAGTTTTACATTGTACCCTTAATAATTAAAAGTAAACATCTCAACACATACATTACCATCAAAATGAAACTTTAAAATATTAACGCAAATGTGATGTCGCCATTAATCGCAGAATGAAAGTTTTATCAAAAGTGTTTGTCCACTCAAACAATATGCACGAAGCTTTCAATGTTCTCGCACTGAACTTATATTAACATTTTCATAAAAGTATTTGTCAAAAATGATTTTAGGATACATATAAACTTCAGTTGTCTGAGCTTTGTTGATTTTCGGTTAAATGCAGCTGTCAGTTTATCCAATTCGATAATTTTAATTCAATCGACTTTGTCAATCAGCAAAGATAGGAATCATCATGCGATTCCGTAAAGACAAATGAATACAAATAACCATTATTAAATCCCTCAGACCACTTTCTTTCTAGACAAGATGTTATTAGAGTGTATTCTATTTCAATTAATACAATGATAGATAAGTCAGACAAGATTCAGATACAGCAGATACGAAATATTCATCATGTATATTTACACATATTTAACTACTTTGTAACTTACTAATAGTCTACTAAATGAAAAGACTAATTAATAGCATGATTACTCACCAGTAGAATTATTACTGGTGAAGAAACACCGATTGAAACTATCCATGTAGCAATCACTGTTATTCTGGCGTTCCTCACAGTGCAATAAGACTTCGCCTGTAGAGGGTAACATACAGCTATGAACCTAAAATAAGAAAACTTTGAAATGAATATTGGATACAACTTGAAATGCCTCCCATAAATATTTACAATTATTACAATGGGTATATGTAAACGCTAATCCCACCAGTTTTACTTTGTTATACAGTTTAACGAATGGAATCAAACAAAATGCTACGCCCAAGTGTAGGTGATATTTGTAGATGGGTTGTCAGATTTGTCATGCTTCTAACGGAAATCGAACCTGGAATTAATATTGGCAGAAGCAGCCCACAAATTTGCGTTCAAGTAAATGCTGTGAATTTTTGTTTACACCGGACGCACTGACACAAGGAAACTTTAATACCGTTTTTGTACGTGTTTCTTGTTTGGGTAATTCTGAAAATCAGATTCTGTCTTGTATATATTTATTTTAAGAAAGTTAGAAGTTACAACAGTTAGATCTCTACGGCTTATGTGGACTTTGCCATCACCGGTTTGAAAGTTACCTGAATGATCGATCCCAAGTAGTATCGTAGTCATACTTATTTTTCTTTAGCTACACCGATATCGTGTGGCGTCCATCAATAATCCATACTTGGGCCACTTTTGTTTCTTTTGCTTATAAATGATGTTTCTGCTGTTTGTGAGAAAATTCCTTTACTGTTGTTTGCAAATGACATAACGTGTATTTTGTCGGAGGCAGATGCTATAACTGCTGTTGACACCATATCCTTAGAATTTAATAATCTTTCCTTGTGGTTCTGTGCCACCGGATTATCCCAAAGTATCAGGAACACCAAATATATTCTGAATTCTCTATTCTCTAATTCTCATATTATACTACTCTCTCGTCCACCTTTATTTGTCGTATTGGTGAAATATTAACGATTCCCATTTGAGACCACTTCAAATGTTACAGAAAGGGACAATTCGGCTTATAACGCCATCACCTCGATTTGCTTACATCATTCCTCTATTTTGCAGCCTGAATATTCTTGCCATTATTGAGTATATTGGCTTGTGTACCCCAACTCTTTCCCCAAAAGTTATGTTATCAACCGGAATGTTTCCACGCCAGCTTTCTAACCTCCTTGGTTAAGCAAACCGATTTTCGTACGTGAAAATATGACGATTTCTAGACTTCGACCGTATATTCCACAGAGGCATTCCCTCGTGCGAGCCTCAGGACCCCGGGAATGGAACAAATTACCTGACAATCTTTGGTTAATTCTGAGCATGTCAAGTTAAAATGTTATATGATCTTTTATCTTGACTGCTTATGGTAAATAGTCAGCACTGAATAGAAAATTGTGTTTAATGGAACAATTTTTTTTTTGGTTTATCTTACACTTTTATTTGAAAGTATATCACCTCATATCTCATTTGCGTTGAAAGCAACTAACATTTTCAGGATATATCAAGCTCACGGAGCTTTATTTCGCCCATCCATGTTCGACTTATTACATTTGAGGACATGACTTTCTGGTCAATTTTTTTTTATGTGGACTTCCCGGCACTCTGAACAATTATATGTGCTAATCTTAACTTTAAACCAATTTAAATCACTGCTTTTGTTTTAATTAATTCTATGGATGAGGTCCACGCTGGTGGTGGCTAGAGGGTTTAGTCCGAATGCAGTGATTTATAAAACAATTCCTTTTGTACTTTAATGGAGTTTGTTGGGCGAATAAATAATCAAAATCAAATTATAAATTTATAACTGTTGAGGAAGAAAATGTACCTTTCTACAGCCATGGCAGACATTGTCAGGACAGACAGCACAACAGAAGAATATCGAATAATAATCCACAATCGACAGACATGTCTGTCGAACAAAGGGTTTGATGTGAAGAAAGTATCCACCACCTACAATATACAAAACAACTCTTCTGAGAAAGAAAATATACGACTAAAATGTCCACAAAAAATCTTAGTGTCATTATTTACATCATATTTTAAGTGATATTTCCATCTTTGTTCTTGTTTGTGATTTAACTGCAAAAAGAAGACAAAAACTAGGACAAATGTCCGAATATATTGTGTAACCCCCGCGCCTCAAGATTTTTTTTAAAAGTAATATCTAACTGCAGGAAATGACTAACACGATACACAGTTTATCAAATTAATCGTGGTTACATATGCCCTATTAATTTATTGTTACATGGAACCCTAGGATTAGATTGAGGACTAAATAAATAAACTCCGATATTTGCGTCTTCAAATTTATTGACCCAATTGAATACTGATTATCATTGCAAAATCGTGTAAAACAAAACAAACATTTTACCTCCATGGGTAAGCAGAACCCGAGAACAAGGATATCAGATGTCACTAAGCTGCACATTAGTATATTGGTAGAATTGCTCGACGTCTTTGAAAGCAACACGTAAGACAAGATGAGTGTATTCCCTGTAAAATAGTGTTAATCAGATCTAATACCTGATGCAAAAGTCTCACGTCAACCAAGTTTATGACAGACATTTAGATTGAACAAAACTTTGGATGAACTGGGAAATCCGGTATCCTGTTTTAACTATGAAAGAAAAATACTTGTCCTACAAATAACCCATATTAATGTAGTGGTAGAGCAAACAAGTAAACAATCCGAAATTTAAGTTTGTTGAAGTACAAGAAAACTGCGAGTTGCAGAGTGGTGAAAATATTATTGAAGCCCAAATACTGTACCTTTTTCCGAAAATAGATTAATTGTCTAATACATTACTTTTACGCCCATATAATAACTCGGACAGTAAGAAAACATACTAACCAATGATTCCTGAAACACCCACAACAATAAAAACTGTCACCATGGCTATAAACGGCGAAACTTGATTTTCATACAGCTTTCCTTTAATTGTAGATTCTAGTCGAGAAACATACTTTTTAGCCGATTCTCTGGGCAAACACACATCTTCGACACATAACAGATCCGTATCATTTTGAGTTTTCAGTGCGCTTTCCCATTCCTTTTTTAATTGTTGTTGAGTCTTCTTAACTAATAAATAGTTGGTTCCGTTTCTATCGACGAACCACAAACTATTCTCAAAGTAACCATTCATGGTTAGTTGTACTTTGGAAGCCAAAGAAGCATATTTGTTTACTGTTAATAAGATAAAATCATTGATGTTAAGAATGGTTGGGTTTTCCGAATCGTCCGCAAAAGTGCTGTTTTCTGGAGACGAACTGTTGCTTACATTTGCAGTCTGCGTTTTAATGGTAAGAGCTAAAGTAATCAAATATAAAGAAACAAAAGCATCGTATAAATGAATAAATTCGTTTCAGAGGTAGAATTTAGAAAAAGCGATGTTGTTCGGTTGAAGTTAATTGTAATCCAAAAATAGTACGGAATATATTGGTAGGGGCCTCTGTGGCGGAGTGGTTTGGAGCGTTCACTTCTAAAGTGTTCGCATCTGGTCCACATATCACCATCACATCTGAGTTCACGAGTTCAAGGAATCGTTCGGACTGACTGTGACTGTGGGCTGAATGTGAGTTACTAGCAGATAGGCTGTCAAATAACCAGTAAACAATTTACTCTTGTTCAACTTGAAAATTATTGCTATTTTCGCACTCGTTTTACATTTCGAAACTCTAGTTTTAGTTTGTTCTCCACAAATTATTGACGTGATCTGATGAAAGACACTTCCGTAATGGTATTGTCCAGTGTAAACTATCTAATGTCATATTTCTTGACTTGTTATACAAGTGAAGTCAAAATTGTGGAATATGTTTTAAGAATCAATACCACGCGTTTGGTTGTAACAGTCAAATGTTTTTAAATTATACTCCTGCTGAATTAAACATAGTGCTAAACTAAAAATGGGCAAGTTGGACTAGATGTATATTTATCTTCTCGTCATTATACATGTATACACAGTTGGCTAGTAAGCAACAGTCGATACCTATATTTAATTTTAAACGGCTGCCGATGTGAGCAAGTCTTTATGGTTATGAAGTACAGTTCAATAGATCTACTGGCGTCGAAACATCTCTAGCCTTGTGATTTTAAATTATATTATCGGCATTATAGAAACTAAAAATTAAATATGTCAGAAATATATATTTTTAAACCAGAACTTTCTAGTTTAAGCAAAACCGCGTGTCTGTTTTAAATCTTAAAGTGCATGCGCCGCAGATCAAGGCATTTAAAGCACAAACACAAAATATTGTCGAGAAAAATATGTGGCTTAAAGCTCAAATATTCAAACTGACAAAAATTATATTTAATATAGGTTCTTCATTACTTAGATTATAAAATTAAAAAAGTAAAAAATATTTGAATAACAAAAGGAACCTCTTATTCTACTCTTTAAACTTGTGTCACTCTCCTTGTTTTTTTTTTAAATTACTAGATATCTGAAGAACAACGGAAACATATCGAATTTGATCTAACGCTAAAAATCTTTTAAAATTCACTGTATTTACTCTTAAAATTGGATATCTCCTCTCTTTCATAAGCACCATTGTAAAATATAAAACTTTTACTCTTTGAATTCAGTATAACGTATGTCCGTTAAACACTCGACAGGTTTAGTTAATATACCACTACATACTCACCCATAAACAGCAAAACGGAGCTGATGAAGATATTCATGGCAATTTTCATGAAGGCCAACTTTCCCAACAAATTACAATATATGGATAAGAACGTAATCGATAGCCACACGTGAATATATACCAGCGTGAAGTATGTCTTGTCTGAGAAATATCTTAGTCGTACTGCCGGTCTTGTGGGCAAAAAACAGTTAACCTTCTTTTATACCCTAGATACAGAACCATGTCTCATTTTACAGAAAAGAGTGCACTTGCACATTAGCATTGGTCATTTGAGAATAGTGTTTTCCCGGATGCTAACAACGCCCGCTCATTACAATTCCAGAAAAATCTGTAAGAAACGTGATACCTGGAACAGATTGGTGATCCATCACTGCACTAACAGTTTTATGTCAAACAATTTTGAAACGAAAGTAACATAAAACAAAAACATATATTGTCATGATTATGTAGGTGAAATAGATTCTGTCCATTAGCACATGTAGGATTATAATACTCCGTTTAACATGCTTGAATCTAAGCAAGAATATACTCGAACATTTCGACCACTACATTTAAGATGACTTAAAAATTTGTAGGGCTCCTTTATTTTATGGGTTTATTTGCCAAACAACTGCCCGTTTGACAAATGAATACGAGATCACTAACTAATTTATTACATAATATAATGTGTCTTCAATACCGCTGAATCAGCATGCAAACAAATCCATAGAAAAAGGTTACTTTTACCCCATACGTCTATAAACATGTAGTAGGGAGGTTACCTTTGCGAAGGTATTTTTATATTTCTATATTTAAAGAAATACATTCTTTGAAATCAGCTGCTTCACAACACTCACATTTATTGTTATCGTTTATATTCATTATACTTTGAAACATATTTATAGTTGGGTATATATTGTGCACAATTTCCACTTCAATTAAATGCTTGGAGTTTTCTTTATACATACAAACGGGAGTGACCACATAGATCCCCCAATAAAAATGTCATATTTCCTGTGCGAAAACCCTAGTTTTATTACTTAAAAGTTGTCTATAGTCTTTGCCATATTGTTTGAATATATGTCTGCTCCATTATTGTGATACACATGCTTAGTATTATCTAACATTTTTAGGTATGGTTTTAATAACATTATACAATATTCGATGAATCTTTGGAGAAATTGTCAAGATTCACTATTTCATCATAACATTCTATTATTTCCATCAGCCATCTTTAGCTTTACCCTGGCGATAGAGGATATGACTATTTTGACGGACTAGCTATTTGGTAGATATTGGCTACTAATACCCAGACAACTAGTTGAAAAAACATACACAAAAACAAAACAAAAACAAGAAAGACAAACAAACAAAGAAAACAACTTTATGAAAAAAATAACGACTTGCTTCTTTCTTCTTTATAATGCAGGGTAATTAATACGTTTCAGCAAATATTCGTATAGAAGTAGGGATTAGTTAATGGATAATTATACCATAGCATAACGCTGTTTAATAGTTATATGTAGGTGAACTATCAGAAATTTTCTCTCTGGTCTTCTATGATAGAATTAATAATGTAATATTTCATTGCCTCTGAAAAACACTTTTTGTTATTTCATGTCAAATTATTTTGTGTCAGAAGCATTGGATTATGTTAGGACACTACATAAACAATTATTAATTTGAACATGGAAAGATGAAATGATATCACGTCACGTTTGAAAAATAATTGTATGTTGCGTGAACCCGCCTTGTACAACATTTGGCGAGAAAATGTGATGATTTGTTTGATTTTCTTCGATTTCCTTCGATTTTCTTTGTTGTTATCGTGGCATCAGATGTTAACGGCTGTCAAAGATAAAGTTACTTATCTTCATACCTTTGATCTTATTCGAATCAATGTTATACAACAATACACCTGATTATTTAAGAACAATTATGGTGTAGATTCCACTTCTTTTCAGAAGACGAACGAAACAGAACACCTTTAGAGGATCATCTGGCTTTAAAACACAAACATCGGAAACTACTATCAGATGACCAAAGGTCTAACAAGTTCGTTTTTTTATCAACATGCACAAAACGTCATAAATGTCATTTTTTGTTTGCCGAATTAATTGAACCATTTTAGACAGGTGTGGCTGAACGATATCAAGTTCTGGTAGGACACAACATCTCGACTTACACTAAATACAGCTATTTTCTGTGGTTGAGCATCCAGTGACAAGTGCTTCGAAATAAAGAGCCATTGTGACAATATATTTTTGCTCTATCGAAGCGAATGTGTATATCCGATATTTATCTCTTGTTGAGGTTTTTGATCTCCTCTTAAAAATAAATACAACAATTTCCTGCATTACGTTTTTTCTTCCTTAATATCTAGGTTTATTTTTGTCAATGTAGTATATAATATATCAATTATCCAATAGCAGCAATTTTACTATGTTATAATTGAACATGAAGGTGGCAGTGTGCGGGTTAGACACGCCGCAGGCGTCGAGGTCTTTGACGACGTTTTATACACCATTTTAATCTGAAAAAACAAAACAGTAATCTCGTCTATTATCCTCGCTACGAATATGGTTGTAATATATTGTGAATTGACCTCTCCATCTGCAGAGTCCTTACAGGACATTTGAATATCAATGAAGTTTTCTTTTTATTATGACATTTCAGTTACGTCTGTCAAATCTTTCTACACTGTCAGAAGAATGGGGTCACTCCGACAAACATACATGTATTTGTGTTCAAATGCCGTTCGACCACGTATATAATTGTAGAATGATGTGGTGAAAACTGGCAACCACAATTTTAAGGTTAGTCAAACCTGGTGACCACCATATATTAAGTCGCTTTTAACAGAACGACCAGCACCCTGGCTTGGTGTAACATAGATCAACTGACTAATCAAGTTTCAAATAATAAATACTCCTTTGTTCTCTTATTATGTGCTGTTTAATGCATTTCAACACGTTAAAAAAAGTTTTCAAGAGCTAACATGTATTAGTTCGACAGGTCTTCTTAAACAGATACAAGTGCACAGAACCATTGACTTTGTTTCAAAGACCTGAGGGATGGCCGAGTTGCTTATGAATTAAAGTTTTGTTTAGTTGTATTTTGTACCAAAATTATGTAGCCATTGTACGCCCATTTATCTTATAAGAAATCTGTAAGGAGGAGCTCAGATGAAATTTTGATGATAATAAACCAATAGACATTCTTCCTTCATATATTAAAACAATCGATAGTTCATAATAATATATGTGGACAGTAGATACATTTTTCTGTTATTTGTTGACACGATGTCACACAACTTTACACCCAGGTAACGTCATGTGACAGACGATCGCGAGCGAGGTGAATGTTTCAAATTTAGTTTTGATATCCGCACTAATACACGTTGTAAGATATATGAAAATTAAAATTAGTTTTTTCAATTAAGATAGCTATTATTTGATAAAGTAAATTATTTTAGAAATTAATATACTATTTTTTAAATTAAAAAAAATCATTGTTTTTTTTAGTTTAAACGCGATTGAACAACTATTTGGGTTGAACATTGGTCTAGTCTTTCATAAGTATTGTATAGTAAATTTCATGACACCAGCAAATCTTAATTTACTATCATGAACTTATCTGAATAAATGTACCTCAGTGATTGTAGTACAGGTAATTACTGTACTGTTTTAATGAATTTTAAATTATTTGATGATTTTTCCCAAATCGAGAGAGGAGCTTTATTATGAGGGCTCAATGTTGTATCCGTGTAAATGTTTTAACCATTAAACATAAATTTTTAATGACTATGTATTTATTTTACTCAAATTTACTTAATCTCGTTTTCCAATGTGTTTTGCCTCATGTCAGATGATTCTATCCAATTTGCCTAAACCAGTCCATAGTAGTAGGAACAACAAAGTTGTATCAACCCACACACAAAATGTTTTGAATTGATGCTAGGAATACGGGTGGGTTGCTCTCATGTCAAATGGTAAATCCTACCAAACAAGTGATAGCAATTTTGTTAATAGTTTAGTCTATAATAAGACCATGGCTTTTTTTTTAGTTTGCTTGCCCATTTAATATTTTTATTTAATGTTATCGTACAAGTTAGTTTTTGTTCTTTTTTCATGTTATGTTTTACAATTTGGCTCACAGACCATCCTTCAAAATGTTGTACCTCACAAGTTCTCAAAGTGTAGCCTGTAATATACTCGGGTTCCTTGCTTAGACTATAGAGACAACACAACACGTGCATTCTGTTTAAAGAACTATATTAAGTCTAAAAATATTATACAATGATCTAATGGATAAGGCCTGTTAAGATAAAAACACTAACTGTGAAACGAGGCGGCTAATTCATTTCACTATATGTTATATATCCCTTTTTTATATTTGCAGGTAAGTGGTTATATACTGTGGAACATTATCAATGCAAAACATATAATAAACAAACGCATTATCATTTTTTTCGAACCTGAAAATTAATAAACCATTCAACTTTAACATATGAAATAGAGAAAACAGTTTATGGAGAGTTGCTAGAGAAAGATGTAATATTAACTGACTTATAAATCTATTCTTACCTTTGGTTTGACAGCGCGACCAGAACGTGCGATGTATGTGTGCTTATGTTTGGGTGCGTGTGTGCATGTTTCTATTGAAGTAGGCACATGGGAGGATTCCACAGGCAATGGCTCGGTATCATAGAGGTCAGGTTCGTCAGGTGAACTGAATTGATGATTTTCAACAGTTTTTAACAGGTGTTCGCGATTTCGCCTATATTTTCCTCCATCTCTAGTTTGTACGATATAAGATCGCGGTGTATCTGTTTTCTGCATGACGATACCAGGTCTTCGTTCTACCTGTTTTATTCGGATAGATTCTCCTTTGTGAAGTTAAGGCAGTGGCCTTGTGTATTTATCAAAGTACAAGTTCTGTCTTGCTTGTTTGGCAATACATTTGTGTTTAATTACCTGTTTGGAGATAACTTTGGAAGAAAGTTGTTTTGCGGTGGATGGAAGAGTAGATTCCAAGCGCCTGCTCATCAGTAGTTGGACGGGAGATGCCGAGTTGTCGAGCGGTGTGTTTCTGTACTCCAGTAAGCTTATAGAAGGATCATGTCTATCCTTATTGGCCTTTGGTAAGAGTTGTGTGATCGTCTGAACGGTTTTCTCAGCTAACCCGTTAGATCTAGGATAGTGAGGGCTGGATGTTACGTGTTTGAAATGCCAATCACTAGCAAATTGAGCAAACCATGTACTGGAATCTGGGGACCGTTGTATGTGATTACCTTCTCTGGTATGCTGGGTTTAGCAAAAATGCCTTTAAATTTATTGATAATAATTGTTGACTTCGTTGATCGTAGTCTTTCGACTTTTGGGAAACAGCTGAAATAATCAACAACTATCAGATACTCATCTCCATCTAATTGGAATAGATCCAAACTGACTGTTTGCCATGGTATTACTGTTATCTTATGGAGAAGTATAGTTGTCTTGATTTGTAATTTCTGCTTTCCAGAAAAATGGAACATTTCGATATACCGTTGATTCAATATCAGCATTGATGCCGGGCAAAAACATGGAGTCCCAGGCTCGGGCTTTACATTTGCCAATTCCTATGTGACCTGTTCGATTATTGCTAGATATTCACGTCGTAGGGTCTGTGTAATGTGACCTGTGTGTATTATTGCTAGATATTCACGTCGTAGGGTCTGTGTAATGACAATTATGTCACCTCTAAATGTTAGGTCATTCATGTCAGTAAGTTCGTCTCTGAGAGTCAGCGACAGCCTTCTTGCAGCTTTTTCTGTGGTTGGGCCACCCTTAAATAATTGTTTGTTTTAGGATACTCATTTGTTGATCATTACCGGTTGCTTCTCTCTGTTGAACTATTCGTCGGTCTGATACTGGTAAGTACGAGTTATACGTTCTATTCTGCAAATAGAACACAGAATGTTCGTAGGAAATCAGGAGGAATTGGGATTTTTGTTAAAGATCCCTTAGTATCATTTCTACATATAGACACACTTTCATGTGAGTATGTATTTTGGTTCAAAATCTCTAAGACGGCTTTGAATACTGAGCACGATCTACATTTTGGGGCTGTTTATATTCCGCCGGAAAATTCAGTTTATCAAAATACGGACTTACTAAACCAATTTGAAAACAAGCTAACAAACAAATGTATGTCTTCAGAATGTCTATATCTTCTGGGCGATTTTAATGCCAGGACTGGCCAAGCCTACTTGGGTTTTCAATTCACAATCACTTTTCGAGGTTGGGAAGAAGTTTCGGGAAATGGCATCGGATACTGGGATTGATTTGCCTGGTTTGTAAATTACTGTCAGTTGCTATTTCTGTGTGCGCAATAGCACACGCTGATGTCTAGCTGGTGAGACCGACAGCGAAGCTGCTAAAACATATACTTTTTGAGGCAAAAACTGATCACTCTTCACTTCCAAAATGAACAGGTATGGTTATGAAGTATAATTTTATCACAATATAGATTAGCTTCGACTATCGGACTACACATTTTCAAGGCTGCGATATATACTGAGATCGAGATAGCCATTTCACTCGGACTTCCTAATACTACACAATCTATACCCGAGGAGGTTCCACAGGCGGTGAACATGGACAAGAAGAATAATAAAAAATGCAAGCGAAAAAGCATTGAAAATGACACTAGCAATGGCAATTCAGCGTGTGCTGCCGAGTACAGCCCGGATTTAGATATGCCGAAATCCACACGGCCAAAAACAATGTTAGATACGACTCTTTGTGAACTTTTAAGCTCTTCAGATGTGAGTCAAAACTCACAAACCTCCAGCACACCTGTGCCAGGTATACTACAAGAACTGCGCCAAATGATAGGCAC
>JAVFBZ010173200.1:0-16190 GCA_032466195.1 Katharina tunicata | reverse complement strand
ATCTACACGTCCTTGAATACCATCAAATTTACATTGATATTTGGGTTTTGCGTTTCTTTTTTTGAAGAGTGTATATATAAAAATCCTGTCTCTTCAATGATTTTGACTGTTTGTGCTTTAAATTTTGTAATGAATGTTTCAAACTGTTTTATCATTAAGTTCGTTGAGTAAAACAGACGCCAGAAATGTACTTCATGAAAAATATAAGGGGCGATGTATGCAACTAAACAAGTTGGATTTGATAGAGGACTTGAAAAGCTTTGAAAACGGCGAAGGCTCTCTTTTACCCACTGTGGGTGTGACAGCAAGGATGTAGCTTAGTTCAGCTCTGCCAGTCAAACACGTAGTGCCAGAGTAAAGGAGCCCAATGCAGCATGACCCCAATGCAGCATGACCCCAATGCAGCTTGACCCTAATGCAGCATGACCTCAATGCAGCATGACCGGGATTGTTTAAGAGAGCCGATACATACTGTGTACATATTTAGAAATGATCCAGTTGCATATTATATTTCCCAGGGTGCTGCAGCACGGCTAGTTCGCTGTCAAGAAAACCGGTCCTTCATCATTTCAGGGTTCCGTAGATCCGTCTTTGAATGATCAAGGAATGAACTATCAAAAACACTAGGCTTCGAATATCTGTGTGGTCATGATCATCCGGATGTAGTTCAAACAGTTTATTACATGGCACAACAATATATCACTATCCTGAGTGGTTTAAGGTTATAAGGGTTAACGGTTTAGGTTGGGAACAAATGCAGGCGTATATGTTTAAATTTGGTGTCCGGCAGCGATTAATCCCAGCTTAGATTACCCCAGCGGCAGAACCGAAGTGTCCGAATGGAGGGGCAGTAGTAAACGCCTCTCTGTTCATTAAGAGCAACAGCTAAAACTAAAGACAACCTGTCTATTTCACACACTGAACGACTGACTGGCTGGCTGGTGATGGAGTACACCACAAACACTTGGCCTCACCGACGGTTCCTTTATGCGAGCTATTGATGAATATGAAATTGTAGTACAGTGAGGCATCGTCACCACGCCAATTTAAATTCGGTCACACTACAATAAGCAGAACAGATTGGATCGTTTAGAGGATTTAAGCACTCACTTAACGGAAGTCAGTTGCCATGTGTTTTGATTCGAGTTTATAAATGAGGTACGAATTAACAATAAACATGTTATGAGAAATCAACAAAGGCATTTTAAACCCATTTGTATTGTGGTATATTATATGTGCATACACTTCACTATACAACCGATAGGTGAAGATGATGCCCAGAGCCCGAGCATGCCGATAGATTAGTGCCGAGAACGGTTGGTAAAACGATTGAATTAGACTGCTTATACCATACCGCCCCTGGAAAAGGCTATTAGCGCGATCTACGTAGGATTTTATTTTCTACAACAGCCACCTTCAGGATTCCACACAGAATAATCTGCCTCATTGACTCGAGCATCCCAAGTTGCATGCAGATGAACTCTTTCGATGACCTCAAAAGAACCGAGTGGGACAGCAGTCCGCATTCTTTGTAACGTAGGGTGTGCTTCATTCTGATCCTAACATACGATCTGTGATCAGATTTTGCCAAGCTTATGGCGGTAGGTTTCGGTCATGGTCGTGTTACGATCACTCGTCGAGGGGGACTGTTCGCCATCTCTCGTTAAACCAGCGGTAAAGGGCCCACCGGTGTATAGCACCCCTTCCAGAGTCAGCGTTTTAGCAAAATATGAAATTGGCAACTGCCTTTGGATTTGACCTCTTCACTTGAGTAACCACCTGGATGCAGCTGCAAACGTATCTATTGGCTGGAGTCTTGGCTTGGTTCGAACGACTAGTCGTTAAGGGACGGAAGCGCAAGCCAAGCACCTTTTTTTTAAGCTTTTTTTTCCTGGGAGCTGTGAGCATGGCTCATATTGCTTCCCAATAATAACATTGCAATGGATACATATTTAATGGTGCAAGTTAAACATTGAACGAATATACATAAACTGAGGTACAATAATAAGAGAGGCATGGGGAATCTTGACCTGATCAAAAACATTTTCATACTTGGTCGACTATAAAAAAAAATTAAAAAAGTGCTGTAAATGTGGGGTTTTTTTTAGCTATCTAGTAATTGGTTCATACTATCCAAGCATTTTGACTTTGCAAAGACGTACATGAAGTTACGTAACCATCAGTATACATATATGTACAAACACGTACAAACACATAACCCAACAAAACTACCAATTTTCTCACTAAAAATTAATAAATATATGTTGAAAACGACAAGATTGTGCAGTTCTTCCTTGGGTCCAGAGCCATAAAAATATAAGCATAACTAAATGAATACACATATACATATATACAACTACATACATAAACTCACATACATATGCGCATATGTACATGCATACACAATGTACAATGTGCAGACCGGAGTACTAATATATTTTTAAAAATAAAATAAAAAAAAGGTCAAAATTAGAAGAAACAGAAAATAATGAGAAAAAAACACAATCAAGTGAATCGTTATGTTTCTTTAATGTAAATACAACATAAGTTAAAAATATGTTCATTAGTTTTACACGGCAGCCTTATATCACCATACAACAATAACGCGATATTCACATCGCATCCAGACGCGGAGATACCCTCCAGCAATCTCTGTCTCTGTTTCAAATACAAGGGGCAGTGGAGCAGATTATGGTCTGCTGTCTCATGACTAATGTTGTAAGCGCATTTTGGATTCATGGTTAAATGGTTGTTGAACAGATCGTAGTTTAGGGAGCTGCAACCGTTTCTGAGCCACAATACATTTTCTTTGTGTGCTACAGTACCTGGAAAGGCATCAGTCTGGAGTCGGAAGGTAAGACAGCAAACCTTTCTATTCGAGCGGGTTTTGGATCGTTGTCAATTCATACAAAAAATATAAAAAGTGTCTGCAGTTTTCAATCAATGACCGCGTATCGGAATTCCAAGTTCTTCTGTTTGCCACCGGTTACACAAAGCCTTCGTAAATTTACGCACACTCAGTTACTATGTCCAGTGTTGAAGGTATTGTGTCGCCACGTCAACTGCGTGTCTGAAACGTCGCAAAAGTTTTGTGAAACTGCCCTCAGATCTTTACTCTGGTGGTGGCTGTTCTCACAGTCGTCATACAAATGAACAGTGTGAAAATCGCAACATTTGTCTACAACTGGCTGACCACGTCTCGCAGTCAGTCTGACTAACCAGAGCTGGTAAATAGTAAACCTTTCATAGTCTGACTGGGCAATTCATAGTTGGTTATTCATCCTGGTGTACAGTTTGATCTCATCGAGGGCGTAATTCAAGCAGCGTCGACTATGCCATAGCTCCTTGAAGAAATCTGATCACAATATTGTTTTTCTGATTTCTTCCAGTACTGGAGTTAGAGTTGTATCTTCACAGTAGGATAGTTATAGTCTGGTCGCCCAGATCTGTTACCAGGACCGTTCGGTCCTCTATGTATCTTCTGTTTTACTGGAGAGTGAACAGAGGTCAGCTGTATCATAAACTAGTATTTAATGGTTAAGGTATGCTTCTTGTCACGGACAGGCCACAATAGCATACAATGATAGTATGACATTCTCCCCATTAAACTTTCTACTGCCAACAATTATCCTATGCGAGCTGATAAGCACTATCTAAATGCGACCCAACATTTTCGTGCTTCTGACAAACCTAAGTTACATGTAATAACCACAAACTGGCATTCAAAGACACAATAAGCCTCATGGGAATGTGGTGTGACAAAAACCATACTAAATATTGATCCATGTAAGACATAGCAGGCAGTTTGTTTTAGATTCAAAGGCACACTTATCGTCTGATATTGTGAATATCGCTTTTACATACTTCTAATTTAATTGTGGTTTGGTCTTTTGCAGATAATCTTCCAGGCACGAATGTGATAGGTGACATATCAAAGTCATTTGATGACAGTGTAAGTTAAAGCAAATCTTATAATACAAATAAACTCAAACCAATGCAATTTTGAACTTTTTAAGTTTTAATAAGAGTGGATCGTGGGATGAACCTTTCCCGGCCATTATATAGCCGTATTATCACTCGAGTCTGTTAATTTTACAAATCACGCGCCGGATGCGAGTGATTTTATTTCAATAAACAGACGAGGGTGATATTCATCGTAATACACGGGCTCGAGTTGGTTAATCTTCTTCTCACACTTAAAATTTAAGCATTTTTGGGGTGATTTACTTTCAGAACATAATTTATTCAATTGGAAATTTGCTCATTAACCCCATGTTTGCATATGTGTATAATGTGCATACAGCGGTAAGAAGGCTTCCGGCGAACAAAATGAATCATTTTGAGACATATTCATACACCTATCAGTGCCAAGCTTAATGATGACAGCAAAAAAACGAGAAATTACGCGAGGTTTGGCAGATTAGGGACCAGAGTTGTCGCACCTTACATTCTCTTCTATCTCTGTCAACGAATCAACGTATAAAAATAAATCCCAAAACGCTAATCACATTGACTCTTTTGTGGCTCTTTTGGTTTGTCACGAGTTTAATTTAAAATAAACTTAGACAGGCAGGCTTGACGGATAATAAATTTGTCATTGACGTTTTTAGCAGCGTGTACGGACTTTTATGACCAGTTCACCTGAGGCTCAGGGTGTACGAGCTTCAAGACGGTCATACAAATCTGTATTGAACATAACATGAAATAGTAATGAAAACTAATAATATTCTATTTAAATATATAGCGCGCAATAAGAAGTGAATGTTATGTCCGAATTTTGTGCAATTAAAAGTGATAGTTGAGATCGTTTTTGCAAGACTCTTGTACAACTTTGAGATGGTGACAGCGTACAAAAGATATTGCAAGGAACGATTACTCTGATAGAGATTGCTAAGAGACATCGAAAACAGATATACTGTTGAGTGCCCTATTTTGGTGTGTTTGTTGTTTCCAATGTCGATAAGGACGGTATCCGTCCTCCGTTGGACCTGACACATATAAAAATATTTTTAAAAAGTATAGTTTGTTGTTATTTTCATATCAAGAAACAAATGTATAGAAACTGACGATGGCTTCATAGCGAGCTGAAATATAGAATTTTTTTCAAAATGACTTCAATACCTGGAGTTTCTCTTATTATTTTCTGTATAGAAACTGCTCTGCAAATGTTTGACCTATCAGGAGCTACCTGGTGCACTCTGAACTAACAGGCAGATTTGTTGTGGTGTCACTATAAATTTGCTTACTTTTTCTTATTGGACTATAGTTCGCATGTAGTTCCCGAAATGAAATAAAATCACGAAAATTCCCAGGACTCATTCCTACCTGGGTTGACAAAGTTTCTTCAGTCTCCTTCAGGGAACAAAGTAATTGTGTTATTCCCGGTAGGCTGCTTACCAAGGAATGAAATAATAATTGTTATTCCAGGTAGTAATTGTTTATTTTCTGTTCAATATGAAATACTTCTTAGAAAATAATATTATCGTATGCGTAAATAAATGATTATTTTGAAAAACAGCTTCAGTGTCGTCAATCATATTTTTCTAGCGTTGGACTTTACAATGACGCAAGACACAAACGGATACGGTTTAAATGGTACATGACACAGGACGCTACGCGACTGTAGCGCCGCTTGAGTCAACGCATAGGCTTAGTGGACGCGACACGTTCATGTCTATACATTCTATTGGCCGACTGGCTCAGACAATTTGGTCACAATGTTGAAGCGTGACGTTAAAACTGGTATATGTAAAGTCATTGACAACTTTTGCAGGATGGTCACCTCCATTGTGAACTGTTTTACATAATAAGTAGTAGTTGTAACTCAAGGCTTTATGGATGACAACTTCTGTTATATTTCTGATGCAACGTTTCGATCTGGAAGCTAAAACCCTTTCAAGCAAAGTTTTGTGTTTCTAAGCAGCGCAACTGTCGTGTCGCGTTTCGTGTGAACTACCTTTAACACTCATTATAAGAGTATCTACATTTTGGTGTAGTCCAATTCGGTTCTGTCCAATTCAATTACTAATTTTACCAATCCAATAACATTTCTATTTCAAATTGGACAGAGCCTGTTGTTTTGCTAATTTGATTTTTATTTATTTATTTACTTATCAGTTCATTCCGGGATTTTATTTCATCCTGTGTACCTACATTCACACCCTGTGTTCATTTTGCCATTTTTGTGTGTTTTGAGTTGCGTATTTGGAGGGGTTTCTTTGTCCCCTTAAGCTAGGGTCTTCACGCGAAGTACTGAACCCTATTTATTCCTCTTTACAGTGTGTATGCCGTAAAACACTAATAAACTAAACAAACATCTTAAGTTCATGTGTCAAATCTTTTATTTCAGACAACTAGTGATGTCACATTTATAACTGAAGGCAAAGAAATACACTGTCATAAAGCTATACTGAAGACTAGGTGAGTCTTTTAACATACCCCGTGTCTCCAAAGATTGTTAGGGGTGCAGTTTACCTAGCTATATACCTATAAAAATCGTTTTGTTTTTTACCTCTAAATTTTGTTTCCGGCCTACATTACTCCTGAACTCTTGATCCTGTTAATTAAACTTGTATGCATATTTTCTCTTGCAAAACGCTTATCTTATTTGACAAGGAACTTGTTTTCTTCTAATAAAATCTTCTTTTCTTAACTATTTAACCTTTTAAGCTCAAGGCTTTAGCACTACTATCAATTTTACACACGCCTTGTTTTCACAAGTTCGACAAATATCTTTTCGTGTTTTCTTGCAAACGTTTCGAGGTATAGCACAAAGCGTTACCGAAAGTATTTTGAGCTGTGGCAGGAGAACAATGACGCTAGACTATTAAAATTGTGATTGTCAAATTGGTTTAGATGTGTTATTTCCGTAGAGTGTAAAGCATTTTCCAATATTTTTAATACCGTTTTTCAGCTGTAGTCGTTTAAAGTCAGACAATTACTTGTCGTGTTCCCTTTGGTTTACTATTGAATATTAATATATAAGCTATTACATAAAACAACATGCTTTTTTCTTGCCTTTGCTGTCTAATTTCTAAATTGTTCAACTCCAAGCACTCTATCCGCATTATTAACTTTGACAGCTGTGCTTTATATGTGTTAGGCTTTTGGCAAAGCATCTGTCTACAGCTTTAACCTAGTTAGTTTAACTTTAACCTAATTAGTTTAACTTTAACCTACTTTGCTAGTGTCCTTATTGTTTATTTGTAAAGTCTAAATGGCATGGTATAAAGAAGATCGAACATTAACAATTTCTTCATATGAATGGTGGGGGCTTACTGTTTCTTACACTTTTTGAGCGGACGTCCTGCTATGCGTTAAGGTATTGGTCTGCATTGCTAGTAATCATCCTAATTGGTGTATTTAGAATAGCAGCGTTGAGTTTGAACAAGCATTTGTTTTCCACTTCCTGTGTTTTCCTGCACACAAAAAAGCTTCAACTATAAAAGTGAGACTTAATCTAAAAGTACGGTACTAAATCTTTTAAGCTACATCTTTAATAAACAAACTCTGTGACTTTTATAAATGTCTTTGAAAACTCTGGGTCAGTGATTCTATATTGTTTTAGGTGTGCCCACTTCAGATCAATGTTTCAATCTCACTGGGATGAAGATAAAAAAGAGTAAGTAAACTCAAGCGTTACATCTTTTTTTTCTTCAAAAAAGTAACGCTAAAATGGTTGGTGATCAAACAGTGTGAACAATTTCATGGGTGGATTTTGGGTGGGTGGTTGGATGGATGGATGGGTGGATTTTATAACATTTATGCCATCGAGCCGATGATGTGGATGGAAAACAGAAAAGAATCCTTTAAAACCACCTCGCAATCTATTAGCCATGGGCAACTCCCCCCACATGCCTGTTTGTTTGAAATACCGGATAGAACAGGTGCAGATTATGCAACGCCACTCAGCTTTTTCCAGTAATATGGCATAAGAAAAACTCCGAACAATACATTTGCATATATTTAACTGATAATGGCATAATAAAGCTGAAATAAAATCTATACAAGCAGGACTTCCTTGCTTGTATTTTCTCTTTTTCTAGATTTTGGTAGCTTGTTTATTTTGTAGATTGAAATACATATTTCTCCAGCAAACGTTGTTAACAGACATTGCAGATTGAAATGTAATTTAAAGGGTAAGGAAATGGAAAAATAAAAGTCCTAGTCAAATTGTTACTAAAACTGATGTTTCTTACACAATAAACTTACTTCCACTGACTAATGCACTTTTACGCAATTATTATTGCTATACTGAAGAATTCAAACGTTAACCTTCCTCTGGGCCCTAATCGACTCACGAGATCGGACAGCGCGGACATGCGCAAATCCTATTATTTCTTCAGCTCCAAGAGGGAAGGACATAATTTTTTACTATTGCTAAAAAGAGAAGTATTCTTTATTATAATGTTTGTGTGAAATTTCCGAGAACTAGCTCTATAAGCGGGGTCTCCTGTATCTTGGCCTGGCATTTTAGGGAACAGTAAGTCGCATACCGATGTTTCTCTGTTTCATATAAGTTTTAGGTCGTTGTCGGTGAGTGATATCAGAGCAGGCGGTTTAGGCCGTATGTCTAGACCTGTCCCGGCTTCGGTATCTAAGAGGGCCGCGGTATCTTCGTTTCCCGTCGTTAACGTCAAAGCGGGACCGAAGGTGAACGAGTACATCGCTTCCTGTCGACGTGTTCCGGTTACGAGGGAGTTTCCTGTGCCTGTTAGATCAGTGTCTGATGTCTCCAAAACAAATTCCGTTTCCTGCGTTTTTGGTTCCGGTATCCAGCCATCACCTGATCGTCTGCTTCCGGTTTCCGTTATCCAGTCTTCGTCAGCACTTCCGCTTCCGGTTTCCATTCAGTAGTCTGCAGTTCCTGTGCCGGCGGTTACACAATACGCGGACTACCATGTGTTGTCGCCTGCTGTGTAAGATAGACAGAAAGAGGATCAACTTCCGTTTGACTTACGTATTCCTGTTTCGGCTGCTCAGCCTGCGAGTTCCGGTCAGCTGTTGGGGATGTTTTACCGTCGACTTTCGGAGAGGATACTAGCGGGCAGCCGCGTCGGTCTCCTGTGGAGCTAGGTGGTCAAGAAGTTCAGTTTGCCCTTGATTTCTGTATGTAGGTGTTGTCGGTTCAGTCTTCCATTTCCGGCCAGTTGGTGGCCCCATAACTTCATCAACTTCCTGCCTCTTCCGATTTCGGGTCGATCGAGTTTCCGGTTCCGGTTTCGGCTTTTGGCCCTTCCGGTCTGCAACATATTAGACCTTCTGTTTTGTCGATGACGTCCCTTGGGGTTTGTGTGCCGAGTTCAGGTCGCCTTCTTCTGGCCTCTCCCGCAGCGTTAGGCCCTCGGTTTCCGGTTCTGTTTTCTATTTGTTGGTTCCGATTAGCCCTCAATTTCCGGTTCGGAGTATTCCTGTCCCTTCCGACCTCGGTAGGGTTCCTGTTCCGGTGTCTTCATCCATTTCCGGTTTGGATTCCGGTACTTTTCCGGAAGTGCGTCTCCACATTCCGTTGAGTACTTGGATGGGTGACCGCCTTGGAACACAGGGTGCTGTTCCGCACTTCGTCTTTCGGCTATTCGTTCATGTTGGTTTACCCGAGTTCAGTTCCTATAAAGTCCATGGCCCGGCTGGTAAGCTTCCGTCTAGATGGACTAGTTTGATGTATGTTCGTCAGGAAATTGTTTAAGAGGACGTCGCCAGGCAATACAAAAAAATAATAATAATAAAACAAATAAATTTAAAAAAAAACACCGTTGCGATTTCCTCTCGTTTGGTTTGGTTTTTGTTTGCCATCAGGAACTTACTCAGCAAGTAGGGTTAACTAGATGTCAAGGACCCATCCGTATTATCACTCCGTTCTGATTTGCCCACGTCAGCAGCTAGGGCAATCTAGACATGATGGCGCCATCAGCTTACAATGCCGCGTCTTTGATTATCCAGCTCAGGAGCCATCTGGTTAAGGGCAGTATGTTTCCTGATAATATTCTTGCTGTCATACTTAGCACTGGAGCAACATTATCTTTCCAACAGCAAAAACACTAAAGTGACTGCACATTTTATGGTTGCGTTAAGAGTCGCTGTTTACTGCTGGAATAGGGCGCCGTCATATAAGTAAATTACCCTTAAGCACGGCGTTGAACACCAATCAATCAATCAACCAGCCCAGGAAGGATCTACTGGCTAATATGCCTATACGGATTGGTCTCTGCCTACCTTTCCGTTGTCAATTAAAGCTGATCTCCCAGTAGGAGGAAGACTAGGTTTATCGTGACAGAACTGGCGTCTGATTGGAGCGGAACCCTGGGAGGCCAAACTACGCCACGGCTACAGCTTGGACCTGGTTGTCGTTCCACTCTGGTAGTGAATAGCGAAAGGTCTCGTATTCCAGTTGGTCAGTACAGACCTTGTTAGACAAAGGGGCTGTGCGACAACATCCGGCATCAGATCAGTCTCTCGGGTTTTACTCCCCAGTTTTCCTGGTCTCCAAGAAAGATTTTCAGGAGAAACGCATGATCTTTAACTTGCGTGTTTCCAGTGAAAAGTTCCTGTCCAAACCGCCTCACTTCCGGATGGAATCATTCAACACTATCCATTCGGCGACAGGGCGAACGGATCGCTTCGCTGAATTTGATAGCAGTTCGAATTTCGGGTGCTACCCTTCGGCCTGTCGACGTCACCTTGGGTATTCACCAGGAGTTTCTCTCCAGTAGCTGCGTTTATCCTCAGCGGGGGTATCGGATTCAATTTTTATATGGACGATTCCCTGTTACGGAACACCGATCCTCATCAGGTCAGTTTGGATACCGAATTTGTTTGGAACCTGCTAGTAAGACTAGGCTACCTTCCATACGAAGTCAATTCAGACAGAGTACCGGCGCAGACTCGATTTTTTTATATGAGTAGAATAATATACCCTCGAGTTCAAGGCGTTCCCACCGCAAAATCGGTGGTTGGAAGTCGTAATTGTGGTCCGCAGTATGGCTCACTTGTCGGAGTGCCGGGCAATTCAGTTCGCGTCTCTTTTGGGCCTTCCGTATTCTGTTCAGAACGTGACTTTACGTGGGTGTCAACATTTAGGCCTTTACAAGTTCACCTTAATGCTCATTGGCGGGTTGTTTCATTTGAACCCCCGAGTGGTGTGGACTCCGCATGTTAAACTTCTCCTGAGTGGTGGCTTCAACCTGGGAATTTTTACTAGGAGCATCGCTGGCGCCTTTTGAAACAAGCGCTGAGTCTCTTCATCCGTGGACGTGGTCCCTCAACTTCAGACATGTCATATCAATGTGCTGGAGTTCGAGACGGTCATCAGGGCGGCAAAAGCGTTTCTACCGGAACTTTACGCCTCCAGGCTGTTAGTAGTTACGGTGATGGCCTACGTAAATAGTCAGGGAGGGACAAGATCCCCACAACTCCTGGAGTTAACGTGGATTCGACCTATGTTGGTTTAACATCATACTCTGTCGGACTCGTCATATTCCGGGTCACCTCAAAGTATTAGCAGATTATCTATTCAGACAGAATGGCAGTAACACCCAGATGTGTTCGCGACAAGTTGGAACCACCAGGCCTCTGTCTACATGTCATCAAAACCGTATCCAAACGTGTTGGCTGTGGACGCTTTGACTCAGGATTGGTCGGGTATGATAGCTTACACCTACCCACCGCCAGCAATCCTGCCTGCAATGCTGCGGAAGTTCGCGACTCACCAATGTGTGGCTTATCTTATAGTACCGTGGTGGCCAGCGCGACCCTGGTTCTCGGAACTACGGGAGCTTCTCGTAGATCTGTGGGAGAATTACTACGCCAACCCAGAACGAATTTGTTGCACTCGAATCCTGCGATGTAACCCTGAGTGTGCACTATCTAAGTTTCGGCGCATGAGATTCGTGCCCTGGCGGCATCGTGGCCGGTTTGGGCTAATCGATCAGTGAAGGATATTATCAAGGCGTGCTATCGCTATTGACCTTCGCCTCGTATTATCTCCGAGAGCGACAGCGAGCGTTTGCTAACATTAGCTAGCACTCGTCCGAGGTGGTGCGTCTCGCTTAGAGATTTTACGTCTCTAATAACCTTTGTTATAGAGGTCGCCATTTTGTTTTATTTATCGATCGATAAGTGAGAAGTCATTTTCGTTCAATGGAGGCGTTATCGCTTGATATACATACGTTGCGATCGGGTAGCTGCTTGGTCTATTAACAAGGCCTCAGGGTCTCAGCGAGTAGCGGATAGGCGGAGTATTCGTTTTTATCCTGTTTAATTGAGAGGTACGTTGACGTAAGCTTGTCTGATACATTGTTTTTACTTTCGTTTTCTGCACCTGTCTTTCTTGTTCCTTAGTGTACCTTGAGTTGAATGTCAGGAGTTCGTTTTTCCCTTTGTTAGCTATCTCCGCCCACCTCCTGTATGGTATTCTAGTGCATTAGTCAGTGGAAGTAAGTTTATTGTGTAAGAAACTTGACAACTTTATAAATAATTTGCTTGTTTCTAAACTAAACTTACCTTCCACTGACGTGCTCCCCACTTCAGATTTACCTTATTTCTGCTGAAGTTATAATAGGATTTGCGCATGTCCGCGCTGTCCGATATCGTGAGTCGGCGAGGGCCCAGAGGACGGTTAACGTTTGAATTCGTCAGTATAGCAATAATAATTGTGTAAAAGTGCATTAGTCAGTGGAAGTTTAGTTAAGACACATGCAAATTATTTATAAATTTGTCAAATTTCAGGCTTTGTACAACTACTCGTTTTCCATTGAAAGACACTTAAACTGAAATAATTTAAGTAAAATGTTAGCTATATTTGCTGTAGTGATCATCTCCCTGAAGTAAATGTATAATAAAATGTTGTGGATGAGATATATTGAGATTATAATGACAGTGCGGGATACGCGACTATGTATACAGCTCGAGTTGTCTGAGGTCTGACTGCAGTATCAATCGAGCTCAAAGAGCAAGATTGATACGCAGTCCGACCTCTGATACAAAGGCGCGTACCCGCACTGTCATTATAATCTATGTATCATATACCTTCAATATTTAATGAAAAAATCGGTCTATTTGGGGACATTTTGTCAAACTTTCACGGACACTCGGCTCAAAGGGACGAAGGACTTGTGTAATATAAATGTCGAAACAAATTAAGTCATAATGAATAGAAATGGTATTCAACGGGAACGCAGGGTCTGTTTACATATATTACTGCGCAAAGGGAAGCCCTGTCGACGTAATCACGTGGCGTTATTCTGCACTCGTTTCACCTTTGGTTTTTTTTCTTCCATACACCCGATAGGAATCCCCTCTTAACAAAACATTAAAAATAGTCCCGGTTTCAGAGGATGTAGATATGGAAAAATATCTGATGGCTCTATCTATATATGATAAATAAATTTATTCTGTACATTAATACAGTTCCTGTTCTGCTAGAGTTAAATTTTCAGTAACTTAGGTTATTTTGATCTGCAAGGAATACATAAATGAATCAATGTACAAATATCCCATCATACTTGTTACTTACAATAGTTCTATTTAAATGGCTTTCAGCTGGAATAACAGAAATCTTACAAAAAAATGAAATAGCAGTTTTGTTACCAGCTTGATAGGGTCTGTAATTTGACAATGCCTGTGTTTTGTTCCCCTTGTTGATCACTGGCTTTTTAACGAATCATTGCTCTTGGACCCAAAATAGTCAATATGTGCTTTGGTGGCTGCCGAGTTCGCGGGGTGTTTTTTACGGTTTCTTCCCGGTTTTCCATCATACACCGGCAACGCAAATTAGTAATTAACAATAAGTCGTCATATAGATGAAATACTCTTGAGTACGACGTTAAACACTAATCAAACAAACAGTCAATGTTTGTTTGGAGTATGGTGAGATTAAATTATGATTCGTGGTCCTGATAAATTTATTTTTGTTATCAGTGTATGGAACAAAGGCAGAATAAATGTCGTCTGATGACAACTATTTAGTAAAAGTGAAGTATATATTCGTGACTTACACATGTTACACAATTACTGACACTGTTCGCCTTCTTTCTGGTTATTTCAGCTCCATAACAGTACCCCATCCCTATCCAGTGTATAGAGCTTTCCTCAATTTCTTATACACAGATACTGTTAATCTGTGCGTAGAGGAAGCCTTAGGTGAGTGTTATAAATTATGTCAATCAAACAGTGTCAGAGAATGAATCGTTATAGTCACCACAAAAACAGTATTCCCTTTATAAAACTGACAAACTGTGCAACATTTGTTATGAAGAATATTTATTTAATAACAGACACTAACGATATCAATCTAAAATAGAAGCTATCCTACATCCCACGTCGAGATGTCTTAGCATGTGACTCGAACTATAGAAGCTCTCGCGAGAATACAAATGTAACGATATGACAAGAAAAGCCACCTGCAGTTTAAGGGACCAATTGGCTCTTGCAGAATAGTATTTTTAGTTATTAAAGTTTTTCAAAGGGTGTACGGTTTTTATGACCATCTAAAAGCTCGTACACCCTGAACCGCCGGCGAAGTAGTGCAGTGATGAATTTATTATCCGTCAAGCCTCCCAGTCTGAGTTCATTTTAAATACAAATCATGACAAAATGTGTCCTCGCCAGTGTTTCGTCTCGATCAGAGTAGCCTCCCCTGACCGCTAACGCTACCATGACAACGCTATCAGATTCCACACTCTGAAGCCATCGAATGTACTGCATCTCGGACGTGATACGATCGTCGCCATTTTGGCCGCAACTTTTTCACAGCCTCCGGATCAAACTGCCAATGTAGACAGATTCCACAGTTTCCATTTGTTTTGCATTCAGAACATAATTTACTCCTAAACTAAATATAGTGCATCTAGAGCCGTATGAAATTCGTTCGATTAATCTGTATTTTCCAACGTGTTCATATACCATACGGCGGTAAATAGGCTTCCTATTCATACACTTATCACGGCCGAGCTAAACGATGACAGCCAAATAACGAGAAGTCACTCGGATTTTGCCGATTGCAGATTCCAGGGACATCATCAATGATGTTGCACAAAACAAGTCTGTAAAAACGGATGTTTCACCGTGATTTAAACGTAGCTTGTGAAGAAATTGTGTTTTAAACTATGTCGTTGCCAACTTATTGTCGATTTTTACGGTCAGTTTAATTAAATGAAGAAAACAAAATTTGAAGCGAAGGCGGCCATGTTTGTTTTTTATTTACCCGTGAGTGGAAAAATCTCACGGGGTGTTCGGGTTTTAATCCCCTGACAAATTGACCAATTAAAACACAAGGAATTTTGTTGACGGATAATATCATTAGGTATTGATGTTTTTCAAAGGGTGTACGGATTTTTATGACCGTCTTGAAGATCGTACACCCTGAACCGCAGGCGAAGTGGTGTACGAGCTTTAAGACGGTCATACAAATCCGTTCACCCTGCGAAAAACGTCAATGACGAATTTATTATCCGTCAAGCCCCCTGTCTGAGTTTATTTAAATTAAACTCGTGACAAATGTTTCCTCGTTAGTGTTTCGCCTCGGCCAGAGTTACCTCTCCTGACCGCTGACGCTACCATGACAACTCTGTCAGATTCCAGGGATATCGAAAAAAGTCAATGATGTTGCACAAATCAAGTCTGTAAAAAAAACTGATGTTTCGGATATGTTAACGTGATTTAAATGTAGCGATTGTGAAGAACTTATGTTTTAAATTATGTCATTGTCAACTAATTGTCGAATTTAACGGTCAGATTTATTAAATCAAGAAAACATAATTTGAAGCGAAATCCACCATGTTTGTTTTTTATTACCCGTGAGTTGAAAATTCTCCCAGGGTGTACGGGTTTTTATCCCCTGGCAAATTGACGAATAAAAGCACAAGGAATTTAGTTGACGGATAATAATGAAAGTTATCCACACTTACAGGATTCCTTTTTAAAATCTTCTGTCTATCTACTCAGATTCACTTTATTATTATCTCAAGTTTCTCCGTTGAATGTCCCTGGTAGACCACTGAGAAATACTAACCAGCTTAAAACTTACGTTAGCTGACTAAATCTGATGAAATACTTGTTCTTTCCAAGGCCTACCCAACTGTACAATGGTCTATCTATACAGAATCCCTCTTGAAATTGATGAAAGCTTTATATCTTTTAAATCAAATCCACCCAATTTATTGTATTCAACCAACTGTACAATGCTCTATCTAGAC
>JAVFBZ010173199.1:0-36417 GCA_032466195.1 Katharina tunicata | reverse complement strand
ACTGAATGGATTATAAATATGAATTCCATAAGCTGTTTTGATTTAAAGAAACTAAGATGTTACAAATATACATTTTTTGGCATTAACCAGAAGTTTAACTGCATATAATGGGATTGCTTGATTGATTGATTGATTTATTCAGTGACGTATACAATCTAAGCGTATATTTTCACCCTGGCTCTCGCAGAATTCTTATATGATTCATCATCATATAACTGATGGACCCCTGAGTTCAACACCAGGCAAATTAATAATTAAATTCTCATTGTATAGATGTAGGCAGCAAAATGGACGCCAAACCAGCACCGTCCCAAACGTTTATAAAGGTCTCAAATCGGGATCCAGGGGATTGACATAGCTGGTACAGAAACTAAATCTTATAAATATTGGTGATAAATGTAGAGTGAGCTGTATATATGGTTTGATTCATAGATGAAACTAAGTGCGGATTAAAAACATTTTTTACGAGATTTCTTCTCACGTATTTTTGTTACCGAGTATATGCTACACATAAACCAGACAAGTGGGTAATCCTTGAGTATACGACGTTGAAGGCCAATGAAACAAAACGTTTAAAAGTTTGAATTTTTAGTTTTCCTTCAAGACTCCCATTTGGTTTGTCGATATATGTTCAGTATAGAATGCATGACACTCCCCAAGTATGCTCACTCGTATTCAACCCTTTCATGCTTTCGCGGCTTTTCGGATGTTTAAAGAACATTTTGGAACAATAGTTATCTGTTACTGAATCAAATTTTTAAACAGTCATAAATTGGTACAAAGCTTTTTGCCTGATGCTGTATTATTCCTTGAAGGCCTACGTGTGTTGGATTTTGTCAATCTGAAAAGCATTTTGAGGTGTTATATATAAAGATGGAGTGTACATATTTCAGAACCTTGCAGTCCATCCGCCAAAAACAATCGTCCCGCTGCTTTAGGTGATGTTCGTTTCAAAAAGTAAAAACAAATACACCATGTTACAGCTGGGTCGTGCCGCTTTTATTAAATGTATGTTATGCATTATAGTTAATTCATAGGCTAATTGAAATCTCAGGCGAACAATTACCCTTTTATTATTAATAATAGTTGAGCTAATATAGTGTCAATTTCTGAACTTAACATCTGACTCTAACATCGCTCTAGATTTTAGCAGTGATGTCCAGTTCTAAAGGCAACGACTTCAAGTTTTACCAGAACTAGTGAAATAATCGAAATTTCACTTGATTTACTCGCCTAGCGATTTATTATATAAAAAAAATGTTCTGGGGACATTAATAATAGCTTCATTAGGGTGTTGATATCTCGACACCAAGATGTATAATCATGCCACGTTTTTTTTTTACAAAATTTTCGTTCGTCTTTTATGTTGTTAACAGCAAAATTTCGGGGAAATGTTGCAGTTTATATTATACTGGAAGGACTTAGTTTAACAAATAAAACTATTGAGAACCTGGTATTGATTCTAAGATAACATTTATATATACATTTATCAAGTATGTAGCAGAAAACGCTAGTCTTGATAGCGAACGGCACTCTTCAGTACACGTTACTGGAAAAGACGGGGTTTATTTAGGCAATAAACTTCTTGGTGCCTAAACAGAAACTTGATGCCTGCATACATGCAGAACATTGGAGAAAAAATCCCCAGAAAATAAATAAATTTAGCAATTGATGTTGTTGGCATAAACCCACAAAACAAACTATCGGTATAGAATATCCATTAAATAGTGGTGTCAATGTAAAGTGAAATGACGAATGACTTTCTAGATTTATGTGTGACGTAATAACAGTAGTTCTTTTACCGACTAATCAACACTGGTTTCGCAGATAATGGAGGCACGATTTGCACGCGATAAGTTTTTTCCGAGAAAAAAAAAATACAATAAATCAACGACTGTTTTAAAAGTGATATTAATTTGAAATGGGGAAAATTATGTGGGATGGTTTCGGTTACGCGAAATATTATAGACCTTCGTTTAAAATGGCTAGTTCTGATTGGCTTAATGGGTTTGAATACTTATGAAATATCGACCCTTATCAGTAAACTAGTGCAGCGATACATACATTATGGTGTTTCATCCTTGTTTATGTCTGTTTAATATCATGATGCGCTCTAACATGTTATAAATGTTCTGGTATTTAACTAATGGGACTCCGCATAAATAGTTCGGCTGTAACAGAAATATCTGCGGGCTATGTGCCTCAAATTGCTGCCACCTGTGGAATTTGTGCTGAATCCCCTATTAATATAGTTACAGAAACTCCGAGCGTTGTGGTGTGCGGGCTGAAATGATACTAACTGGGTGTATTTAAAGTTGTCTGCAGTGACTGGGGTAGTTTGAGTACTTCAGACAGACTGGCAGTGATTTGAGTCGGTTGTGGGGCTGCGATGGGGAGTTTCGCCTCGGCTAGTGGAGCTCTGTATGCCGTGACATTCCGATGCAATCCCCGTCTCCACCTTTAAAATGACAGTGCTGCCATCGGGTTCGCCTCGCTTCGCTGGCAGAAAGGCAAGGGGGCGTCAATGATTGGGCCTTTGACACTGCTTGTATTGATACCTCCTTTGTTAGGCTGTGTACTATGCTCCTAAGAAAACCATATAATAGTTGGCTAGCGTAGACCCCGGTTGTTTACCCCTGATTTCTTGTGTAAACTGTCGGCGTCAGCTAGTCTGGCGGCCACCTGGGCTGTCGGCTCGAGCTTACTTCTTACTGCATTCCGACTGGGACAAGTTGAGTGGCCAATGCTACACCACTTCTCATTGAATAGGGCTTGAGTAGCGATTTGACTGGATTCCCACACATTAACAATAGACCAAAACCAGTACTAGCCACAAATCGCCTCTATACAAAACAATATTATAGACAATTAAAATCATTTCAGTTAACAGTGATTTCAGAAATCCTTTTCAATGATAGACTGTCTGGCGCCGGTCGATGTAATACATATTTAACTACACATACCTTGCTCTCTTAAAGGCTTATAAAAGTGTTACAGCTTTGTATCTAAGGTATTATGTTCTTGAACTTGTTTGTAAACTGAAGAGAAAAAGTTGTTTGAAGCTTATATCACCTGAATAAAAAATTAATTACTTTTTTTATCAGGAAAAATTTAAATTTATTCGGTTTCTCGTCTAAATGCATTCTAGGCAGGAGTGCAAAATAGACACAGGAGCAAAGGTATCTTCATGTAGGCCCCATCTTTGTCATTTAAATTTATCGTTCGAAGGAATCGATCGATATAACTGTTTATCTTGGGTATTTTACATGAAATATGCAGCAAAGAAAAAAACTAAAACGAAAAACACTTTCTCATTGCTTCTGTGTGGCTGTGTATTACTTCATATTCCACCACACGCAGCGAATTATTAGAAAAGTCGGTACGATTTACCAATGTTCACTTTTTTTAATTTTACGCTAAATTTAAATGCCCTCTCTTCTTTCACTTTTGCATGATGTTGAAACGTACTGTTGAATTAAATGCCGGAAGTTGTAGCTCATTGAGAAGCTAAGTACACAAGATAGTAAAGTGATAGCTCTTACCAACTATTAACAAAACATGTTTTGACTGTTTTTTAAGTACGATTTCGATCTAAAGTTTTGTACGGTGTGGGTGAAAATGACACGGGAAAGAGGAAATGATATAAAAAACTAAGATCGTAACAGATACCATAAAAAAATAGGTCTATATTATAATTGTTCAAAATGAGCCATTCTTTATTTGGACTTTAAACTATGGAAACACGAGCCAAGTCTCATACTTAGACATTCACACTTGATAGAGACGTAACATATAAAGAAATTAATAAAACATTTAGTGTACAAAAAAACGAATAATATAAAGTACAAGAACAGCAATATTTAAGCACAACCTGAAAATCAATAAAAGGAATTTTACAAGTTGAAAATAAAGCACTGATTCTCTGTTGGCTGTTGTGTTATCTTTTGGTCAACTTCTGTATTGAAATACCTTATCTGATCCATGGAATGTTACACATAAACTTGTTTATTTCTATCAGTATATGTCTCATGTAAGTGGCTGTAGGTAATCATTATTTGAACACAGATTTTAAAGATTTCAACGTTTTATTTTTATTATTTCAATAAAGAAAAAGTTGATATCCATAAAATCTGTGTTCCAATAATGACCATCAGTATGCGCTGTGCCCCCTGAGCGTATAGCGAATTGAGAAAAAAAAAAAAACAGGCGAAAATAAACTATACTATACTTACAAAAACATGACGACTGAGATGGATTTTCAACTTCTGGATATATCTCAGTCATCATGTTTTTGTAATTTACCCAGCTTCTAAATGCCACCCAAACAAGATATAACATACTTCTCCATTTACACGTATCCCATCTTTATCCAGCCTCAAAATTTCTCCGAACAGTGGAATGATGTTAAAATATTGACCTTGCGGAGAAGTTATTAATTTTTTTTCAAATTTTAACGTAACTAACGTGGTTTACAGAAAAAAAGCTGTACATCCTCATTATGATTTTCTATCTCAAAATAAAACTTATTATACGGACTATTCGGAATGTAGGACTAGGGCGTTTAACTTAAAAAAATATCTGCCGTTCGATTCCAGAAAGACAAGCCTTCTAATTGACTCTTAAAATTTTATGTCACGCTTTTATTTTATAGCCTGTTACAGACACGCATATGTTTGTGATGATGTATATTTCTCTTCAGATGATGTAGATTGCACTTGTCAATATCATCCTTTATAACATAATGGTGACAAACACAAATTGCAATTTAGCATTAGATAGACACGAATGTGACAATGATGTTAAATCCAACATAAATATATAAATAATAGTTCGATTTCATAACACCAAAACCGCCTTTTAAATGGGAGACTACGTTTTCAACACTATAACTGTTAAATTTGAAACAAATGCATACTGACCGCTATCGATATTCTGACAATGCAGTGCCTTGTCGAGAGATGTAGCCTATACACTAGAATATGTTTTCAGTCAATTTCACATTAAACAAGTACTAAAAATACACGAAAACAAAGAATCGCTAGTCATCTTTTTGTCCAGCCTACAGGTATTATAAATCGCAAAACAGAATAAACAAAATCATTTGGACAATTTTGTGATTTTCTTTTTTATATGAACTCAAAATATGAATATTTGTATTGTAGCCTAATATTTGTATTGTAGCCTATATCGAAACCCTGGGTAATCAGTTTGGATTATAAATTTTAAACTTTAAAACACTATACAGTATATGTATCACAATGTATACATGCTTCCACTTGTGAATCGAGCTATATAAATATAGTTATAGAATATAAATCTACCAAATGACCCTCGTTTATCACAATTGAGGATAACCCTTCATATGAATTACGTAATATACAACACATTTATAACCAAAACACTCAACTCGTGAAATCAACACCCAAATCAGTGCCACTGTCTTTATATATACGGCATAATATATGATCAGCGATGTTGCCTGGGTGTCACCATTTGAAAGTGTGTCATTACCGAATATTTATTACACAGGCAGATAAATGTTGATTCAATGGTAATAAATTATAGGAGTTAACATTAATCCAATTTCTCTGTACCGCCAACGCAAAGCTGTTTTGTAAATGAGTAGGCCCTACGACGTTAAACATAAGTGAATTAAATAAAATAAAAAAGAATAAATTGATTATCAAGAAATGCCTTTTTCATGTGTTCATTTCCCTTATTGTTTTAATTTGCTTTGAACCATTTCTACTCAACGAATTTTACAACAACAAAAAACATTGACAAGGACTCAAGTTTTCGGATCGGATCTTGCTGGTGAAAGGTTTCTATTTTTTTTAATTTATTTTTTATTTTTGAAGCGAATTCCTTTATTGTATTTGAACCTATAGTCCTAGGGAAGCAACAGGTCTTGGCAGGTCTCATTTAACGGTGTGATCGGCAAATTGAAAATGTCATGGTAATTAATTCTATGCGATAATTGTCACTTATTCTCACTGCAGATCATTTATCGCCCTCGCAAGTGTTAACAGAGCTGTCAGTGTTATTCATCCCGCCCCTTACGGGACTCTTATCGAGTCCGCCCATGAATTCTATAGCCACGCCCATTATAAAGTTTCGCTGGGTCCTTGTTTCTGAGTAGAGTGAGTTTACGCGGTGATGCACGACGATGAATATGTGTTAAATTAATGATAGCGTTAATTAAATTTAGCCGATTATTAATTAATTTGGAGGACCGAAATAAGAAACAAAAATATATACACTATAATATTCACTTTACATAAATTTGAATTATAAACGTTTTCTGACAAGTTTTCGCCCGTAAAATGTAGGCCTAAAATATTCAGGGGAACTGCGAACCGCAGGCTAAGTTATTACACTTTAATATGTCAACGATGTAGATCTACACAGACCGGGAATACATACATCAATTAATTATATACAGATAGCATAAAAATCAATTACTATAACGTATAGACAATATAGAATATAAGACTAATATATGGATTACAACATCTTTTTTAAAATTATGAGTACGACGTTTCCGAGGGGTATATATGTACTAGCACCGTTATCAAGCTTAATGATAAAAAAAACCCCTGCGAAATGCCACTCAAACAAGGTGTATAGACATTAGTTAGACCAATTATTAACAAGTATACGGAACACATCAAATATACATTTTGCATAGTAAATATATGAACCTGATGCATATGCATATGAAATATATACTAGTAAACTTTATAAGCTGGTACAGGTGAATATGAAATCTCTAAACCGGCCACATGCAGTCATTGTGAATGGGGATATATGCAGTTATCAATGAACACTATATAAGATACAACACTCAATCACTTATGCATTGTATATTGTACATAAATCAGTTATTAATGTATATAAACGAACTATATTTCAGTTATACTAACTAAAATATAGAAACCAAAGGCCACTTTCTAAAAAAATCGCCTGACTTTTATCGCACGATATTTTGCTGTGGTATACGACGTTTTGTGTAAGTTTTCGAGCCTGCAGTCGACTTTGACAGTCCACAACCCTGGATACGTGTGCAACGATCACGAGTACTCGCTTAACTAACCATACAAGTGGTTCAGTTACAACGTTCACTTCCATCCCCACCATTAGATGCAGAGATCTGTATCGTTATTAGTCTACTACGTAAGCCATATATGACTACCCCCATCATGTATGTGATATAACACAAGGTATGGCGTAAATTCTACCGTTCTTTATACTCCCACGTTTGTTTCACATAGTTGATTGATCGATTGATTGATTACTTGGTCATTTCATAGATTGATTGTTAACTGTACAGTCATTTGATAAGTCATCAAATTATCCCCATCTGAAGGGAATAAAAACAAATCAAAAGGATAAAGATTTTATTTTTTTTTTCCGTCAGGATTTAGTTCAACAAAGCGTTGATTCCTTAATTTAACTAAGCTTAAAAAAGACACAGTGTAGATCTATTTTACATAGCCGCTTACCAGCTATACTATTCTACACCAGTGAAGTTTCAAAGCGATTGTGTTTAATTAAAAAAATTGAAAGCACGCGTTTTACACATTAAATAATCTAATAGGTTATAAACCCAGATTGTACAAACAATACTATTGATTCGTATATAGTCAGCTCACCGTGTAATCTAAGATACGAATAAATAAAGATCTTTAGAGATCGAGGAAATAAACCTCCATAAGAACTATAAATTCATATCAATTTAGCAAATAGGACAGTATGAGATAAAGGAATTAATAGTGTGCGGGAATGTATTAAATAATAAAACTGTTTTTTATTTTTATGGAAGCTCATTGAGGCCGTCGAGATTCCAGTTAAAATCGCGAGTTGTCAAAATTAAATCTCGAGTTGTCTAGTTGTCGACGTCGACAACTCGATGGCCACCAAGAGCTTTCATAGTGTCTGCTCTCTGGTTACAAGGACAGTATGTTTCCAGATAGCACTGTTTTAGCACTGGAGGAACATTATCTTTCCAACAGCGATAACACTTCGCATTGTTTGACTCAAAATTGGTTGGTTGTGTTAAAGTCGCCGTTTTCTGTTCGAACACACCGCCTTCATATACGTGAAATATCCTTAAGTACGGTCTTAAACGCCAATCTATCAATGAATCAGTATTATATGTTTCTAAGGATATGGGTTGATAGTTGTTCGCATGTCCACTTTATGTATATACTTCAAACATCGAAAAGGATTTCGCGTGACATGTACTTGCTTTATATTACTACAGTAAAAAGTGAATATTCATGAGGCTGTTAAATCTAAAGTTATGATTTCCCGGCTTGTCTACATACGGAAATATGTCACGAGTTTAATATGAAAGAAACAGATCCTCGACATTTCGAACATTTTATTACATATAGTGAACGTGATATAGCATAGTCTGCAATATAACAACACGTACAGGTGTTCAAGTTTATAGCTAAAACAAACGATCGTAAAAGTTGCCTCCCCCTTCTCCCAAGCACCAAAGCTTCGGCTTGACTCCGTGTTACGTCCGTTATCTTGCGTGGTGAGCTTTTATATTCCTTGACATATACCTTTCTATTTAGTTCATTTTGAGCGCGAAACTTTAAAGACACTTATGTTATGCGTTGTTATTGAAAAACAAAAAAATACTTTCTAGCTGCTATCGTGTGACAGTTAAATGAGGTTGGATAATTGCCCAAGGCCGGATTTAGACCTAGGGGGCCCGGGGCACTTGAGGTTCAGGGTGCCTCTCAACATTAAAATTAAATTACATGGAACAAAAAGGACTAAAGCAAATCAAATTTGAAGATAAAAATTAAGCCAGAGTTTATTTATTTTATTAATCTATAATAATATTAAGGCCTAGTTGAATTAAACTGCCGATATTCTTCTTTCGAGAGAAGCCAATTTGGCTTATCTGTCATATAAAAGAAATACAAAAAATTAAGATGATAAGGCCCCCCGCTATATATTGTCTTTTCCATGGGGACAAATAGATCTTAAAACCAACTTAGAGTTACAGCCTAGAGAAAAGGGAGAAAGATTAGAGTATCCGTTTCAGAAAAATGCGCTCTACATTAGAACTAGGGCCCAGGGGAGACTACTCTAAAGCAATTGTAACGCCCAATGTTGAAACTGGGCGGCTCAGGGGAGACCACTTTGAGGCGCATTCTAAAACAGAGAATCAAATCATTCGAGTATTTGACATTTAAGGTATTGACTGGCCATCTTGTTGTTCACCTAGACAGAGTTATCTCTGTATGCTGTTTGTAGCGAGTAAGTTCATAGTTGTTTACATGGTACTGCTTCACGATTTTATCAATTTGTTCTGCCTTTTACATCTGACTTCAAATTGAATCGGCCGGCCTGTGCATGACGATTTTTTTTGTCTATGTTTCATCTTAGTAACAGTAAAAATGAAAGGACACCATCTCTGTATAAAGAAGAAACCTGAAATAAAGCAAGATACCTTCTTTAGCGTGTTTTAACATCCAATGATGTGATCTGCTCAAAATAAATATTTATTGTAGTAAGAGAGTATCAAATGTTATATTAGTTATAAATATTAATAAAATTATATATCGAAAACTATATCGCTAGAATTATCGCAAAGAAATTGTTTAATTACTGAAACGAAAATATGACATTGCTTACTCAAGGGTATTTCACTTATATGACGATTGACGATGTGTAACCGATGTTCGGTGGAAAACCGCGAGGAAGCCTCAGAAAAATATCCTCGATCTTTGTAGCCATCGGCAAATTCTTCATACTTGTATACGTTCCACAGACAGGATAGATATGTAACACTTGGCCTATTCTAATTGTGATTTCTAAATATGTTTCAATTTTTTAATAGTGTTTCTTTCTTATACATATGCACTACAGTTGTTTCAAAGAAGATTTTGCACATATTACAGACGTTGGGATTTGCATGCCTTTGTAATGCGGCCATGTTACGCCTCATGTGCTCAAATTAAAAATATATTCACAGACAGAACAAAGATATGCAATAGCAGGCATACAAATTATTTTCGACGTTTTTGCAATAGGCGTTACGAAAATTGATTTTTTGACAATTTGGTCGTTCTCTGCTGGAACTTCCAAACAGGTTACGCAAAAATTGCTTGTTTTAACGGTATATGTAGCCTACAAGATGATTGGGATTGTTAATTTTTGTAGCTTTATAAATAGCGGTGTGCACAGATGACATTAAACTTAAGTACAGTTAAAGTTTATGAAAGTTAATATTTATTAAGTTTATTGTCGATCGGAAGTTTCCGGGCGCTGCGCAGATCGAGGTGTGGGTTTTAAAAGATTTCTCCCAGTTTACCACGAAATATCGTCAAATAGGGCATACCGGTAAATCATACATCGATTAGTACAATGCTAAAGATCACTCAAATAAATATATACAATTTCTAGTTTCTCCTCTAATTTTGGAGGTAGCCTAACCCAGTAAGATTGCTTTTAAAAACTTTTGCCAAAGAAAAGACAATTTATGTTAATTGTGAAAAATTGTTTAAGCCCATTAGAAGTAATATTTTTTTTCGAGATATTACGTACAGTCCCACAAACTTCTAGTAGAACACCCAAGGGAGATAATTGAAGCCAAACTAAGTTACATACTAAAATAGGCTCGTACCTTTCTTTAGATTGAGAATTATACTAGCACTAATGTAATGACAGGCCATCCTTGTTGCTGTTGTAGTAGTATTGTTTCCGCAATAAAGTGCGCAAGCGAATGAATCGTCTTAGTTTTACTACCAAATAGCCTAAGCAAAAGTTGTTATAAGGCCGAATCAATCTGAAGTCGGTAAAAGGGAGAAAAAAAAAAGATAAAATCCTGAAGCAGTACTTTCTAATCACATGTTAACTAAAAAAAAAACAAAGAGGGATAACTCTTGCTAGGTGAAAACAAGATGGCCAGTCAATACCTTAGAGTCAAAGAAATTACAATTTGATTCTAAGTTATTGCTCCCCCAAAAAAGAGTTGTTCCCCCTTATCGCTTGAGCAGCTTTTGATTCGTTTTGACACATGCCAGATTTGTCATCATCATCAAAATGATATAATACAATCTGTTTCAGCTGCTTTCTTCTCGTCGCAAACCGAGCAGTTAGAGATTTTTTACTCTTAAGGTATGTGGAAAATCTCCCAGTAGTGTGTAACGTGTTTACTGTAAGCGAATCAAGCGTCAAAACAATAACACAACAACAACAACACAATGTTATCACAAGCAGCTGATAAAAACAGACGTTCAGCTGATGATGAATCACGCTGTCTTAACAATATCAATTTCTTATTGTACATTAATATTATTTTAATTACTGTACCAAGTTTAAGTAGGACTAGAATTAAATCGTCACCGGAAACTAGCCCCGTAAACTAGTTCCTTTATAAAGAACTCTGAAGGCCTAGAAGGGTGATATTTATCATTTTGGAATTTGCCATACCCAGATACCCTCAGAGCTCTTTATCCGATTTTATTTGTAGAACAATTTTTGCGCAAACTTGACTAACGCATCATAAAGTGCTCCAAATCTGAACAAATTGAGCGATTTACTCACTGACTCACTGTCAATCCTAGGCTGTGAAGTATCATCATTAAACAATCATTCTCGTACGGTCGTACCAATAAATGTCTCCAACATGTTCTTGTAAAACACAATCGACAGACTGAAAGTAGCGAAAGTAGAACGAGACTGTGTTTAGCAGAGGCAATAGGGGTGCGTCAGGGATCATTTTGTAAAGTGACAGACCAATTTGTTTCAAGTTTTCATTAGAGGAACGTTTAAAACAACAAAACAATTGTGGGCTGAAGAGAATTTTTTTTTATTTTTTCTGGTACAGAACAGTTATCTCTTTATTCCCAGAAGTGAAAACATTCAAACACCATTTGGTTAAAATGTGTTACATTGATTGATTGGTGTTAAATGCCATGCTCAAGAGTATTTCACTTATATGATGGCGCTGTATTCCAACAGTAGACAGCAACTTTTAACACAACCATAAAATGTGTAGTCACTTTACTTTTTTTGCTGTTGGAAAGATAATGTTCCTCAAGTGCTTAGTATGACAACATGAATGAAATTAATCTGAAAGCATACTACCCTTAGCCAGAGGGCGATACCAATTTGCTCTTAATGCGATTACTATTCACCGCTTAACTTGATCGTTGTATATAATAACCAGATGACCTCTGGATCGTCTCCCCTAATTTGAGCTTTAATGGTGCCAACTTTCCTTACTGGAAAAAATTGAAATTTTATTTTGGCTGTACCACAGGTGCTTGCAAAAATTCCATTGAAGACAATTTTTGTTGTTGTTGCAGATGTATGCTTTGTTATCTGGTCTTTGGAAGTACATGTTTCAAAAAGATGAATATTTTGTTTTGATTCTGGGTTTAGACAATGCTGGTAAAACTGTGAGTATAACATATACAAGTTTGCATTGAATTTGGATAAGATAGTTTTTGTCTAATGTAAAAGGCTTCAAAATGGTCTTAATTAATTTGAAATGTGCCTTCGTAGTGTTTTAATTTAAAACTTTGAAATGCACCTTATTGGATATAGGAGCTTAAAACTTTGAAATAAACATAATTTGAATCCAATTTAAGTTTAAATCTTTGAAATTTAAGTAATTTAAAATTATCCACTGTCCAATCAATTTATGAGTTTGTTATAAAGACAATCAGACAGCTCTTGAACAAATTATCTAAATCGTATTCTCACTAATTATAATGAATAAAAAGTTGATTGCATTGTTTGTTTCCAGACATACTTAGAGCAGACAAAGACAAAATTTAACAAGAAATATAAGGCAATGAACTTATCCAAAGTTACTACAACTGTCGGCCTCAATAGTGAGTATCTAAAAGGTTTTTTTTTTATGTTAAGAAAGTGAACATATCATTATGCATCGGTGACAGCCATAACGCTTAACAGTTTTAGGTGTATATATTAATACTAGGTTGACTGTGAAAGTACCTTGCTTTCATACAAGTTAAATAACGTTGATAAAGGTAAAGAAGCTCCAATCAATCAGCAGGGTCAGAAATAAAGAATCCAAACAGGTGGTTATCTGGCCCTCCTAAAATGTCCATGGCCCTTCAAAACTATTTGTTATCAACATTAACAAATACAAAACAAAACAATATGTCAGTCAAAAGTTTAAACCCTAAATGCTCAACAAATTTGACCCCTATGCCACTTAACAAACTACTTGTTATTCAAAGGCTAAGAAGTGGAGAAATAACAATCTTGGAATTTTTATTAAGTTCAGACTTGAAGCTACCATAAAAAAAAGTTTTATTTCTAAATTCACATTGACAAATTCAATACATAACTTAAACCTGGTGCCCTTAAGGTCGAATTTGTTGAGGATTTAGGCTGGTTATAATCTGTACTTAATAAAAAATACATTATTTTGCATACTCTTGGAATAGATCCATTAAATCCTAAATCCATTTGCACTGATTATTAGGCAATAGGGGAGTTGGGACATGAAATATTGTGCAGCTCTGTGGCTTACCCACCTGAAAATATGCGAGAAAGTTGTCAGTACCTTTCTAAAGTCAGGATGGTTTCCTGCAGTATTGAGATGGGGGATTTGGTGGTAGCCATCTGTGCCCTGGTTGCTCTCTAATATAAGTGGCATCAGGAAGCCGATTTGTTGTGGTGTCCTCTGTTTGTCCTGTAAATGTATTGTAGTGTCTTCTATGTTGCCTGCATTAAGGGTGGTTTCCTTCACCAATAGTGCTGGAATGCCCTCATGTAAATGAAAATACCTCAAGTATGACGTAAAAACCCAATCAATTGTTCAATCCACCTTCAGTATTGACACAGACACCACCCACTAGAAGTCGGATGGTTTTCTTCGGTATTCACACAGACATGTCACATCATCCATCTTTTCCTATCAGTGAATATGTGTAGAATACATTAAATAACAAACAAACAGAATCAGCCATATAAGACATATTCAGTTTTGACGATAGCATATTTTACAGAGTTACACACTTGATTACATACACACCATGAATTATAATGTCGTCAACTGTGGGTTTGCAAGTCATCCATTTAATTAACCTGAAGTACACCACAAAACTCCAAGCAAACTGAAATAAAGAAGTCTTATCTCAATGAGATGGCATGCTTGTCTATCAATAAGATAACGTCAGTGTGGCACAACATCAACCGTATACCTGCCATTTTCTTGTTTTAGTTGGTAAAATTGATATTGGTTCGACTCGACTGAATTTCTGGGATTTAGGAGGCCAGGAAGAGTTGCAGTCTCTGTGGGACAAGGTAAATTTACCAAAATAAAAAATAAAAATTTGCAATTACTGACAGCTGTTCTTACCGTATTATACAAGCAAAATTTCCTTTCTCTACGTGTACATTTATACAAAAATAAAGATAAAAAATTCAAAATAATAGAAACACACCAACTGTTTTTGTACAAATCTCCATTACTGTAAATCATCTATAATTTCAACCGTGGATCACTGTAGCCTTTTTGCAAGATGTGGAGGTAATATTAATTTGGTCTTGCCATTGCTCCGTGGATGAACGTTGGACTACATAGTCCCTTTCATTGTACCTGGAATAGGTTTGATTCACCCTGTGGACTGTAGGTATATATATAAGGTTTCTGATGGCTGTGGTGTTAGCACAGTGGTTTTAACAAGGTTTACCACCATAAACCGGCAACACAAAGTGGTCATTAAGGTGAAATACTCTTGAGTATGATGTTAAACACCAATCCAATAAATAAATAAATAAATGGAAATAATATTCCATATAAACAAACAAATTTAGGTTTGCAGTAAACTCCGGATTCTCCACTACTGCAACAATGTCTATGTCCTTGAAATAGGTGATTTAGGGTTATCTCAAACGGTAGATGCTGAGTAAAGAAATTATTGTGTAAATATTGTTGAGATTTGAGAACTTCCAGGAGATATATAATAATTCATATGGGAGTTGTTGAATTAAAACTGAAACTAATTTTTGTTGTTTTTCTTTCCAGTATTATGCTGAATCTCATGCCCTCATTTATGTTATTGACTCATCTGACCGAGAGAGGATAAGAGAGTCCAAAGAAGCTTTTGGTGAGTTCAGTTCTAGGATATCTTTTATTGAGAATCAGACAAACATAATTTAAACTTTAAGTAAAGCAGGCCTGGAATTTCATTGTCTCATGTTGATCATGCTTACTATGACTCAGAGGCTAAAGCATTAGAAAGGTGATCGCCCTTCAATGACTATTTACAGGTTTAAAGCCGTGTATTTAATCCACCAATCTGATCATGCGAGATCTCCTATGTCCCGCAAGATAGATCTCTGAGGCCTCGTCAGGACATTTTGAAGTAGTCTAGTACCCTGCAACCAAGCTTGTACATTTACCGTAGTTATAATAATTGTAGAAAGGGATGAGTTTAGGGAGCAGGGTACCACACGAGATATCCTCGCACATTGGATCGGTATTTATTTATAAACAGTCTCAAATAAGACACACAGTTTGGGATATATTTCCTAGTCAAGATTATCTTACAATCAATTTTTAGTTAAATCTTTGCCCCGACGAGGCCTCAGAGATCTTAACCACATTCCCTTGTAATCTTGCGGGACATAGGAGATCTTGCGAGATCAGCTTGTAAAAACCACAAGTTCATAAGGGCAGTTTGCAGGGGGAGATCGCAGGACAAACAAAGATCCAAATCTATTTACAGATTTTGCCTATTACTGTTGAAAGCTTGTACATTTTTCTGTTTACTAGAAAATTTACAGATTTTTCCGTTACCAGTTGAAAGTTCAACTGAAATTGAATTTTTGAATTTCCAACTTCAATGTGCACCAGTAGTAAAATCACTGAGGCTTTAGCTACAATGACTAAGATTGAGTTAGATTTTCACAAATCATACTCTCTCTGTCGAAAAAAGAATTGAGTGAAAAACAAACTTAAATGTCTGATGAATCACACAAAAAATTAAATTCAGGACTGTTATCTTGTCTAGTTCTGCATTAATGCACGCATTGTCAATCAGAAACATATTTTAATAACCAAGTATTATCTTCTTATTTATTTTTTTATTATCATATGAAATTATACTGTACTTTTTTTACTTATTTCAGACACTGTGATAACGAATGAATCTCTTAATAGTGTCCCTTTATTAATGCTGGCGAACAAACAAGATTTGACGGTTTGTAAATTTAAGTACTGTAATATATTTCAAAAATGTATGTGTTTATTTTATGTGTATAACAGTGAATAGAGAACAAATAACTTATCAAAACCCAAATATTTGATGTCAGATACATGTACAGTAGATGGAGTAAATGTCAATTATCAGCCTCAAATTCTGTTATTTGAAATAAATAAAATAAAGTAAAGAAAAATATGTATTATATAACTTGATTGTTGTGGAGCCAGAAAAGTAAACACATGAATTGATATCAGGTTGATGTTTGTAAACCATTAAAGCTGGCAAAACTGCTTGACCAGCTCTCCAAAATTAATGAAAATATATAAAAAAAATTGTGGAAGACACTTTACATGTTGTTGACAATGCAACAGACCTGGTATATTACTCTGAGACTATTGCACATGTCATAGCCATATAGTAGTTTCTGTGTGGCTTCCTCAATCTCCCAGCGGGTGGTTGGGTTGGAGCCTCCTATGCTCTGGTTCTCTCTGAGCTAAGGGGCACAGGATGCCGATTTGTTGTGGTGTTCTATTTTCCGTCCTGTAAATGTTTTGCATGTTGCCAGCCTCGTTTACGGTGGTGTCCTTCACCGATTGGGCTGGCACGCCATCATACGTGAAATAACTGAGTACAGCGTAAAACCCCAATCAAACAAATCAAATAAATATTGCATTAATGAATGTCATTGAATCGAACACCTTCATTTTTATTTATCATCACTCCTCAAGTTTTTTTAGGAATATCAATAAAACAGTGAATGATTTGCATGCACTGGGGCTTTCTGAGATTAGGGGCCTCAGGAAGCAGATTTGTTTTTGGGGGCAATGTTGCATCCTGTGTTGTCAAGGTTTGTTTCCAGAGCATCCAGGGAGATTCCATTTACCAAGTGGGTCTGCACTTGACCGTATGAGTTAAATAGCCTTAAGTCAAATAAACCTATAAAATAATAATAATGAATTTGAAAATATACCTAAAATGCAATTTTTATTCCTGTATATCTCGTGGTTTATCTTTCAACAGGGATGTATGACAGTAGCCGATGTTCGGAAGATTTTCAGGGAAAGCTCACATTTGATTGGTCATCGGGAGTGTATGATGGCAGGGGTATCGGCCCTCAAAGGGTGAGGTTTATTCTGGTATTGTTTTAGTTTGTGTTATCTCGTTATGTTTTCTCATTAAATGACATACTACATGTACTAGGATAAGCACCTCAAAACTAAACGCCCTCTGGCTAAGGGCAGTTTGTTTCCAAATTATGTTCATGCTGTCATACTAAGCACTGGAGGAATATATCTTTCCAGCAGCAAGAACACTTAGGTGACTACACATTTTATGGTAGTGTTAAGAGTCGCTGTCTACTGTTGGAATACACCGCAGATATATAAGTGAAACACCCTTGAGTTTGGTGTTAAACACCAATCAATCAAAACAGAACATTAACCAAATCCAATGAAGTACCATTTCATTGCGCATGTACAGGATTTTTTTTAAAGAGAACCGTGACAATGAGGATTTTTTTAAATTAATCTTATGTAGCACTAAACTCAGCATGATAGATTCCTTGTTTTTGGTGATTTGTCAGGTATTTTGTAAGAGAAGCCACCGATTTGGAATAAAACTACCTCATTTGCTTATAGCCACTCTTGAGCTTGTTAAACAGCTGTGTATCTATACACTGCTCGTGTCAACTTACATGAAGCACTATGATGTGCAAGGTGTCATTGGCTATTACTCATATTTAAATGCATTATTTTTGTGTTATAATTATAGCCTATTGTTATAGTATCACATTCCTTTATAAGTTATTCAGTCTAGGATTATGCTGGTGGTGTATTGTGTAAAAGCTTACAGACCAACTAGTTTGCGGAACGGGAACGTGTATATGTGCCTGTGAGTGGGTAAAGTATCCGAATAGTCATCCTTGGTATAGATAAGCCGACTTGGACATAAATAACATACACTGTACTGGTAATGTCATAAGGCCACTCCAATTAAATAAGTTGGATTACGAGCAGATTTTTTATCAAAAAAGCCGAGAGGATGGGGAATAAAACTTTAAACGGTTTCATTTGTGACACCAACAGCGACTCGCATGCTACTGTTTTTCGTGTGACTCTTAATTTGTAAACAGATCTCTTCTGTAAACAGATCTCTTCTGTTTAGTACTCTCCTTGGGTTGGCTAAACGCTTTGTCCTGCTAAACCTGTCTCTTTTAGTGCTTAAAATGCAGGAAAGTGCCGTGTATCAGGGAAACTTTGAACAGAAATGATTAGATTGTTTTAAAAAAATCTTTTCATACCAGATACCTACCCGGTAAGATTTCTGCATAGACAACAAAGATAACAAAAAATCATTTTTATTTAAAAAAAAAGCAGGTTGGGGGCCCGTAATCCATCTTATTAATGGTGTGGCCTTAGAGTGAATCAGCCCTAAATATGCCTATTTATTCAAAACAGTCAACGTGAAAGGTAATTTTACAGCTAACGTTTTTGTTCTCTCTGGGTAGTGATGGTGTGGATGAAGGTATTGAATGGCTGGTGCAGGCTGTACAACGTAACAACATCCAGAGACCACCGACACTTAAAGACATCACCCGATAAGGTACACACAATGGGGCGGAGAAATCAAGACAGGTGCTTCGGATTGGACAAACTTCATACATGTATTCCTTTGTCAATCAGTAATATTCCTGGTCTCGCTCTAAAGCACTCAGGAATGATGGAAAGTTACTAGTGCTGAAGATGAAATGTATCAACAGAGTTTTATCCAACAATACGGAAATATTTCTCGATATAAAAAACACAACAAACACAAAACAATTCGTCAGTGGGTCTAAACAAGCAAGTTCATTTGTGGGTTAAATTTCAACCCACTGGTACACCCTCCCTGTCTACTAAACCACAATAGTAGGTTAAGTATACTTATTTGAAATGTATTGATATTAAATTGACATAGATGTTTCTGACATTGCAGTCCTCTTGCTGGGATATTAATTTTCTTGGTTGTTTTTTAACGTCATACTCAAGGGTATTTTGCCTATGTGACGACTGCGTTGCCGGTGTATGGTAGAAAACTGGGAAGAAACCTTGTACAAAACACCCTGCGATCTCTGCAGCCACCTGAAAACTTCCCTTATATTCTTAGTACCAATGGTTAACAGGGGATTTGAACCTATGTCGGGTTGAGTGAAGGAGAGTCTGCAGTCCAATGCTCAACCAACTGGGCCAGCCTTGCTGGGATTCAGGATTGAATGCCAGTCTTAACGCCTGCTTTCCGAAACCCCTTCTAGCTATAACGTCCTAAAGTAGACTAAACGCCCGCTATATCTCTTAACACATTAAGCAGTCGGCGTAACTCGCTTCTACAACACTGGTTGTAAGGGAGGTAACTGTTCCAGGTAAAAATATGATAGCCTACATTTACCTCCCATATTGAGAAATTAAAAGGGGATCGCCCAATGGTGTAACTTTGTTTATTAGTTGTCAGTAATATTTGTAGACCATTCGCTCTGATCATCAGAGTTCAATCATTTGCACCCTGAGATTAACAGTGTATATGTGTTTTACCTGCTGTATGTGACATTACATCAGGTGAGAACAAGACATGCTGTGACACTGTCTGAAATAATACTTTAAATGAATAGTCTTTGCCAAAGTCAAAAGTTTTCTTCACCATAACTTCCAGGGCCGGGGAAAGTTTCATACGGCTACATCATTTTGTGGAAGTCTTTCAAAGGAAAACTACTGCTTTCTGTTAGTCACTCTGTTGTACATATGATCATAATTATTGGGATCACCACATTTAGCATTCACCTCTGATATTGGTAAACAAAGGAAAAAATCAAGTTTTAGTTTCTAGAAGTAATAGAGAACACGGATATCTTTTCTTTCCAACATACTCAGATAATCAGAGCTCCCACATTTAACACTCACAAGACCTTCAAACTTTTAAAGCAACCCTTAGTAGTTTGTGGTCTAGAGTTTTGTTTGGAACCAAGTCAATAAATGGTGAATTCAAACGGAATGGCCACATGTTGAAGATTATAGAAACAAAGTTGTGTTTGACTGGACCTCTCTGGGCAGGGCTCCAATACAGCAGTCCAAGAGATAAACTGACTATTTCTCTGAAGACAAGTACTGGGGTTACTTTCACAAAATGCAGTAGAACTTTTTTCTAAATTAATTTGATTTTTGTAGGTTTTTTTTTGTGGGTGTGATCCCCTCAAATGAATTTTTCAAATTTGTAACTAGTTCAGATGTCATTAAACTTGATATATATTGTGTATCACTTTTTACAGCACAGTGGATAAAGATTGATTTGTCCTATTTATGTACATACAAAACATCTTAGTTTTTCTTAGGAGATAATCTCTACCAGAACAAATGTTATCCATTCCTAGTCATCCGAAGTGTAGTTATCTGCTGTCTCGAAAACAATCGTATATTTAATCGTATTTATTAACTTTCCTCTTCTAGTAGGCTACAGAACTATTGTCTTTAACTTATCTTACACCATTTTTGTTCAGTCAAACATCACATCAATTTGTAAATACTGGAATCAAATAAATATGGAATAATAACGGTTCTTCTACACTAGTAGATTACTGATGGTATTCATTGTATAGTAGACCATTAGAATAAAAACCTGTATTATAATGTTATTTACTTCTGTATGCATGTACATTTCTGATAATTAAATTGAAACATCTTGTCAATAAAGTGGTTCTATATTTGTAAATAAAGACTTAAATGTAAACTTGTTGATTTGTTAGTATTTTCAGTTTTATTTACTGGTTGCAATTAAGTGCTCATAAGCTTTGAGGTACATTGGGAGCCCGTTGTCCATCAATAATTTGCTTCAAACATCTCCATAAATACTTGGAAATTTCAACAAAACTATAAAGAAATGTTCCCTGGGAGACCTCTAGGAAATGGGGTCGCTTTGTTAAAATACATTCAGCTTGTTGGTGAAGTCAAAGATGGCGGAGATCGAGATTGATCATTCTTGGCACAAACTTAGCAAATTTCACCTCAAAATTAGAGACCAATTTGTATTTCTTCATCATTGAGGTTAATTTATAAATTGGGGACTCTCCAAATTTGACCAACGATACAACCAGGATTTTTGAAAGAAAACTGAACAGTGACAAGTGGACAATGGTGGAGTGGTCTTTATTTAAATGCAACACAATCATAACGTACTGGTCTTCAAGACTTCAACTCAGACAGAAATACTAACACAATCTTAACGTACTGGTCTTCAAGACTTCAACTCAGACAGAAATACTAACACAATCTTAACGTACTGGTCTTCAAGACTTCAACTCAGACAGAAATACTAACACAATCTTAAATCACTAGCACAATTGATGGTAATTTTAACAGATCTCTCAATTTCCAAGAAAGACCTACATGTAGGGCTATTGTCCACTTTGATGAAAAAGAAAAATGAAATAATTTACTTTTGGACAAAACAGTACCCCATGAACGTAAGCTGTTAGCATCCTGTTCTTAAGATAGCGTACTCTGTCAATGACAGTATAGTGAACCCTACATTACTTTCTATAGAGACTGAAAGCAAAACTAGAAGCATCTTTGCTAACCAAGAATTTTATTCCGAGTTACTCTACATTACAAACCTTGGCAGACCAGACATCTGTAACCAGAGTGAACAGTGGCGCCCTCTGTTGAATGAAGTGGTCAAGGTTCGAGTTACCTCCCCTGTGTTAAAATTACATTCAACCGACCAGATTGCGCTTACAACTTACAAAAAGTAAATGCCATCACCCAAACTACTCGATTCAATAATCTAGCGTAAAATTTGGCAGATATTCAGTATTCGAAAGTTGACAGAAAATGAACACAGGTCTGTATCGCTTTTTAAAAAAAAACATCAGAAGAGAGTCCTGCAACATTCATTATTCTTTGCAACTATAGTGGAGTATTCCCGTAACGTGCTATCTGATTGGTGCCTACGAGTCCTGAGGCAGTTAAACATGCTATCTGATTGGTGACTTTACATTCTGGTTTTATGAGCTCGATCCGCCAAGGATTGTAATGAGTACTTCAGAATAAAACTCTTGGCTAGCTATTCAGATAACGTGAAATCTTCATAATCTTGAATGATTATTATTAATGTAAAACTCTTACACACTGTAACTTGGGATTTTTTTTACCTCAAGTACTTCTGAATAATGAATTCCTCTTAATCTACTTTTGAGTGAAAAATCTCCAAAAGGAACATCAAATCAATACAAAAGAAGAGAAACAGATAAAATGCACAATTAAATTAAATTCTTTTTCCTACTTGTATTAATAATACAAGTGCAGGTAAGAAAAATTGGCAGGAAATATTTTTAATGATTTATACCATAATTAAACTAACTATTAATACAACAAAGGCCCACATAGACCCATACAAAAACATTAACATTGTTAAATTTCAGTAACGGTTTCTTTAAATAATGACCTGAGGAAGAAATTTTCCACACAAGAAGCACTAACATCAAAATAAAATTGTAAATGCGTGTGGATCACTTTAAAATTAAATACAACGCATGACTTACAAATCTATCAAAACGCTTTCAAATCAATAATACAAACTTTGTGACCTGCATAATCCTTCAAATCTATAATACAAACTTTTTGTGACCTGCATAATCCTTTGAATCTATAATACAAACTTTTTGAGACCTGCATAATCCTTCAAATCTATAATACAAACTTTTTGTGACCTGCATAATCCTTCGAATCTATAATACAAACTTTTTGTGACCTGCATAATCCTTCAAATCTATAATACAAACTTTTTGTGACCTGCATAATGCTGTCATCATAGTGTACTGTTATACATGGAATCAGGTTCTCTTGCCATTCACATTTGGTCTTATACAGATGGTACCGTTTACTGTTATCCTAAAGAAACACAACTTAATGTATCATTGAATCACTTTCTACTAAAACTAGGAGCGGGAGAGATGTACAATAATCGTTTTTCACATTAACTTCTAATTTTTTAAGAATAAATGACTGCCTTTTGGGAGCATGATAAACTCAGGAGACAGAATTTGTCATCAAACACTTTTCATGTCAAGTTGTATCACAGTTATATCAAATGTGTTCCGGTTGACGAAATGATACCACCGCTCCAGTGAATAAAAAGACAAGGTAACACAAATCTATGAGAGCAAAATACCAAGTGAGATTACTGTTAAACCTATTAGGAAAAGGTATTCTGAAAAAGTTTGTTTGATTGATTGGTGTTTCATGTTGTATCAAGGTTATTTTACCCCTATGGTGGCGTGCCAGCCCAATCACTGGAGGAATCCACCCTAACCAACACTGGCAACACAGATGCCACCATACATTTACAAGACTAAAAACAGTTCACCACAACAAATCGGCTTCCTGATAAAAAAAAAAAAAAGAGAGAAAGAAGATCATTTAAAATCCCATTTTGGCGAGACTATGAAATTATAAATTATAATTAACGTGACTTTCAGTTTCTGATTTAACAAGAAAATATTTTATTAGAATTGATCAAAGCATATAATGTATTTGCTCATAATAAAAAATAAACAAATTCTAAAACCAAATATAAGCCATTAAACTATAATTTAAAGTTTCAACAGTCAATTGATAGATCACATTGTGACCTGGTACGAAATGGACCTGGGGAGTGCATTTTTTACCGACATTACATAAAGACTTTATCTTATTGTCTTTAAATTATCCAACACAACTGTCTTATACAGACACTTTTGTTGATTTTTTTTAGTATCACAGAAAAAAAACAACGCAGAAAATCAACCATTTACATATTGTAAATTTCAACATTGAAGATAAAAGGATTATTTAGAAATTTTCAAAAGAAGTTAAACAAGTGGTTTAGTTTCTGTAAATTTGGCTTCATTATTGATGTAAGTGGTCCCCTGTAGTAATATTAGGATACAATCAATACACTTGTTTATCGTCTTTTGGAGTTGTGACTTCTATCTTAAACTACTAAGTGGGAATAAAAAAAGCACTATTAATTTGTTTATTATCCCCTGTGAGATAACTACCCGATTAAACAATTTGTCTCGGTTTTTCTATCTCTTCTAATACTGACACTAAATCCACATATAAATAACACTTATACAAAAAAGAACATAAACATGTGACACTTTGGGGTTGATAAACAGCGCAAATAAAATTTAATTGCATGGAAATGAGGTAAAACGGATTTAAATGCTTTATACCGCAGTTAGTATCAGACTTCATCACTTTATGAAAGTAAATATTTTATATTCCACAAAAATACAATTATGGCGGTCAATAAGAGCATTGAGTTAGAGAATATATATTTATGATCTTTTGAGTGAGATGAACATTATTTAGCACATTACATTTTAATCTATCTACATATTCATATCATCAAAACACATTATAGATACCATTTATTTAAATGTGATTAAAAGCTTTTTAATTAATTAATATATTGAAGCTAGTCTAGTGTAATTAATGATCCAGAATGGTTTGTTACAGCCGTGGGAGATAACTTCAAGAAAAACATGTGGCCATCAATGTTTCAGCTATACAACTTCACAAACCATAAATAATTTAGTTTTGAGGGTAAAATATTTACACTCATGGTGAGTTGATGAAAAATGCTAACGATTCAGACAGGACAAAATGCATGGTCCTAATTCAATGACAACAATTAATTCATGACTAATAATAATTTATTTATTTTTCACAGTTTGTCTATTCTTGATGAAATAAAATATACAATAGAGATAAAATATCATACAATAGGCAATTTAACAAAAAGAAATTTTAAAACACACTTTTAAACGTTTTACTGGGAAGCCCATTAAATTGTAGTTAACTCAAGTTGTGACCAGACTTTCAATCCGACATATAAAATGTACATGTTTCTGGCTATTTAGCGGATACTACAAAAAAAAAAGCACTTCACTCAAAAATCATTCTGCTACACTAGGAAATAAATACTGTTAATCGTGTCTATCACAGTGCTGTTATAACACATTGGTTGGTTCCTCCAATGCCACACAATGGTTTACTTATCACGTTATTCTTAAATTGACCAGTCAAAAAACTCAAAAAGTTAAAATCCTCACTGGAGTATTGATTGGAAGCTTTATTCTGAAGCTACAGAAATAGGCCTATTATTGGTTGGCTTTCTACACAGCCAAAATGTCATTTCATTCTGCTGGATGTGTTATCATGCAATGTAAATATGTGACTATAAATGACTTTGATTTCGTTGTTATTTGTGCATGACTAATAAATTATTTGTATAGCTGGATAGATTATCAAGGACTACTTTGGCACAAGAACCACTTTTTATACAGGAAACTGGTTCAAACATTTAAAATAAAACCTAGACAAAAACTTTGCCTTGTTAAATGTATGTGACACTTCTTGATGATATCTTGACAAGTTTTCGAAGGGGGTGTTGGGGGTGACTTAATTTGTTCTCTCTCTAAGACAATGGCCTGTTACTTCACCCCCTTTGACACCAGTGTCAGTAAACAGCGAATGACAGAAAACTTTATAACAAAACCACATCAGCTTCTTTGCCATAAAGATAATCAGAGATAGCAAGGTCTTGAAAACTACTTCAAGACCTTGATATTAACTTTAATACTTCACTGGATAAGTTGCTGTTTTGGGAATGGTGTATATATATTTTTGTATTAATGTAGAGAAAGAAAATTTTGCTTGCCTCCACCGGGATTCGAACTCGGGTCTCTGGCTAGCAGGGCCAACGCTCTAACCGACTGAGCTACAGAGGCTCGCGAATTTTTATCCACGTAAAGGCTGCGAATCTTTCTCTACGTAAGCACTGACACAGGGACACCGATATATATATTAAAAAAACATCCAAGATAACAGTAACTAATGTTATGTCGCTGTTTTAAGGATGACTTTTCATCAAGGACGTATTACGCTTACAAATCAGCGGCTTTTTATATACCAACCGTTTTTTTCAGTTGCTGTTAAGTTAGGCGAAGTTTGCAAGGCTTGACCATTTTTCAGAGAAGAAACATCCTTTGTTCTCCCAAAGTAAGATAAGGAAAACAAATAACAGGTTATGTTTTTTAATTAACATCAAAACATTTCATTAATCAGCAAAGAAGAGAAGTAATTAAGGTTTTTCATGCCATATCTAAAGCTATTTGACTCGTATGACCAATGTCAGCCATGTTCTCTTCGGGGGGGGGGGGGGGGGGGTATTTATCAATTGTGATATTGACAGACTGTTTAAGTCCTCAGATGTATTTTGCATGGCGTTTTGCACACCTTAAGATGTGCATCCTCAAAACAGAACAAATTGAGCTCTTTACTCAATTTTAACTGCTACACTGTCTCATCAATGAAAATCATTGCCATCCCCATTATTGTCTCTAACGATAAACTCCATGTGTTTTAGCATGTTGTTTTCAGACTGGACAGCAAAAGCAGAGCCATTGTGTTTGGCTGCTGTGTGGCACGTCTAAAAGGATAACCTAGTAGATTGATTGATTGATTGATTGGTGCTTAGGCCGTGCTCAAGGGTGTTTCACTAGCATAACAGCGCTGTATTCCAACAGTAGACAGGGACTTAGTGGAGAAACTTCAGGTAACAGACCTGTTATGTAATAAGAATCCGAGGAAAGAACTTTGTAAAAAAGGACTACCGTCAGCCCTGGAAAGTAAAACTAACCACTGAGAAACATTTAATCACAAACTCTCTGGGTTTTGACTGTAAATAGTGAATTTAGCATGACAATGTTCACAAACAATGACAGTTTTGCTCATTTTGTTTTAATGAAAAATAAAATAAAAATTTGTTTGATGGCTCAGAGTTAATTTAAAAAATGAAGTTTGTTTCTATTGTTTCCGGTACTGTATATAACTTATGTAGTACATAACAAGGCAGCAAATAAAATGAAACTGACTACAAATACAACTGCAAACACAACATACATGTATATTAAAAAATCTTTCAAAACTACAATCAAATATTAAAATAAAATTCCTGAACAAGCATCACAAGTTTGGAAGCATAACGATGGGAACAATTTAACAGAAAGACACCTGCATAAATCATGTGAAATCACAGCTCTCTAACTTACAGGTATCACCATACTCAGCTTCTTTATTTTAACCGGACATCACTCAAGATCACATCTTTCAGCTGCACTAAGCTTTTATGTTTCATCTGGGTTTACTATTTCACTTATATGACGGCGTGCAGGCCTAATCGGCAACGGAAACCCCCCAAAACGACCATGGCAACATAGAAGTTAAGACGTCACAATACATTAACGAGACGATAAACTGGACAACACCAAAAATCGGCTTCCTGATGCACCTTAGCTCAGAGAGCACCAGGACACAGGAGGCTCCCACACAACCACCTTCTCTGGGCTGAGACAGGGCACTCAAGTCCTGAAGAAATCTGCCTCAATTAACAATCACAAGATCCAAGGGCTTGAATCAATAGGGAATGGTTTTTTCAAAGTATATAAGGTATCAAAAGTTGACTACAGACATGCCAGTGGCATTTAGAAGCTGAGTTACTAGAATAAGAATACAAGATATATGGATTTGCGTTTAAATATATATACTAGAAGTTGCAATCCATATATCTTGCACAATATCTTGTCTTCTTATTCGAGATCACCTTCCAAAATTTGTCAGCAATGTAAATATACAAGTGATATGTTTAAAATATTATGAGTTAATCTGTCGCTATACAAATATCTTAATACAGGTTGTACGCGAATGCTATAGGGCCCCTCGGTTTAAACAGTTATGTGTAGACCAACTAGGCAGAATGTTTCCCCAGTTATACCAATCATAGATGTTAAAAGTAAACATTGGTTTGTCTCTTTAAATATATTCAGGACTATTTCAGACTAGATATATGGACAATAAATAATAATCGGTTGAAAATGCAATTTTTTTTTTAACATTAAAGCTTTTGCTGATGGCATTTTATAATCATAAATGCGAGGTAACACGTACTAAAAGCATTACTGGTAAACTTTGGCAAATTTGTGACATTCATGTGAATGAGATTCTAGACTAGAATCAACTCATCAATTAAATTTATCAGTAAAAGTCATGAGGGCTATATGATATATGGGCGAAACACTTCAGGATGTGGTCTTATAAGATTGAGCATGTTTGATATCAGTCACCCTTTGTAGTTATTCTACGTTGTTGTTGGAGCAGCAGTAGAAATGTTTATTTCAAGAACTGTGGGATGGTCGTTGATAGACAAATTACCACGGCAACAATACTAAACACAATCAGATGGAGTGTTGGAGTCGTTGAGAGGAATAAGGGGAGGTCATATTGCAGGTAAACAGGACCTTAAATCTGTCAACTACCGGTATATCCTCAGCTCAGGTGAAACACGTGATGTTTCTGTTTGGAGTATCATTACCTCAGGTAACACAGGTTTAATGTACTCTATCTGGTACATAAGAATCTCATTGACTAAGGAACAAAACTTGGTGTACAATGTTTCTATCCGGTATCTCGTTAGCTCAGGTAACCTTATCCTGCTCTAATAAGTCCAGATAATTCACCTGTATAGCTTTAAAACAGAGAAGATGTTCCCGAGCTTCAGCCAGACTAAACCACTTCCGTTTCCGACCTGAAAACACAAACAAATATACCTACTTTAGGAATGATTCCAGGAGTCAAAGGAAAAGCCTTGTTGAATATTGATACCAGCATACACCTGAGAAACCAACCATACATACATGTATATCGGGTTCTATACAGGGGCCACTTTTACAAAATGTCATACGACAAAATGATATCGTACGATAAAATTACGTCACGTTAACTACTGTATAGGCGTTTTGTGAGAGTGGCCTCAGGGTCAAAAGTACTCTCATAAAAAAATCAACAGATTTATAACTAATATGTAATTTCATAAACACAATGTCCTCATATCAGTATTGTACATGTACACGGATAGTTCATACAAAAAATCAGCTGTTTTCTGGAAATCAATCGCATGTTAATTATTTATGTCCTTGCTCTTCCTTAAATTTTGTCTCTAAAAAATCTAATTTTCTGGATAGTACACTGCTATAACACCCGCATGAAGTCAAGTCCACTGTTTTCTAGCTAGTGCAAGATATTAAGGTCTTCTATAATAGGACAAGTCTAGGAAAGAAATTCAAATTCTGAATTTGGTCAGAGAATTCAACCATTTGTCTAAAGTTCTGAATCCAGGCCATATTTCTGTAGGCCACTTCTCCCTTGGACAGTATGTTTAGAGCTTACATTATGGTTTCTTTTCAAGGGAGATAATACCTGAGGTGACTTCGCTGGCTAGTTATAATACACCATTGATGTACAAATGAAATACCCTTGAACATGGTGTTAAACCTCAATCAATCACTTGTATTAGTTCGGTGTGAAGGGGAAACAGGCATACCTGTACAATTGTTAATCTTTATTTTCTATGGCTTTAGAATACAAAAATTATGAAAATTTAAGAGATAAGCTTTTAAAGGTCTTCCTGGATCATTTGGTTACCTTTTACGAAGACCAATATTAATCAGAACCATATAAATCTCTATTATTTTGCAAACCTTAGGTTCCCAAGATTACAAATATGTGAATGCAAAGACGATCAAACCATTATTTCTAAAATTATAACAAGTTGATTGCAAGTCAAATTTTGAGGAAAAGAGAGGTCCAGCAAGACCTTAATGGGTTACCAAATTTAAACTTTTAAGCCTCTGGTGATATAGAATCTTACCCATAGTTCTCAAATCATCCCAGTCCTCTAGTAACTCAGTGGCTATGATCACAAACACTAATGTCCTGTGCTTACGGTCAACATTCTACAAAATCAACACAGGAGAAATTATATTAGCACTGAAGGGCAAAAAGGTTTTTCTGTTTATTTACAGTACAAATCTTTAATCACTAACCTGAGACCGTTCTTAACACCATTTTATTGGTTTGAGAACCCTCAGGATGCCTGCCATGCAGCTAAAAGCACTACTTGGTAAAAGAGGCCATTCATAAATGTGTTTGCTCTAAAACAGGTCTCTACACAGTTTGGTTGGTAGATTGATAGGCTTTTAATCAAATCACTAGAATATGCTGAGCACTATGTTACTATATGGAGATAATACAATGTAATTTGTGTAATTAAACCGCAAAATATCAGCATTAAAAATATGATTTTTGTGTACGCTCCAATGTACTATAACTATAATGTTAAAGCCGTAATGCATCTGTACCACAGACGTCACTGCCGATATTCATCATACATGTACATGTAGCTCATTCTCCAGACTTTGGGCCAATAAAATATGGGCATATGCATGTATCTTTTAAAATAACACACAGAAAATAGTGAAATCTGGAGATCTAATGAATCCATTCTTCAACTTCTTAATGCCAGTAAAGGATGTATACAATGTTGTTACATGTATGTGCAATCATGAGTTTCAGGGTTTCTTTCATGTTTGCTTGATTGGGGTTTTACGTCATACTTAAGGTTATTTCACTCATATTACAGATCGCCAGTAGAATGGGTGAAGGAAACTACGGTATATTTACAGAATCAGAGAACAAGATGAAATCTGAAGTTCCAGATGAATTGAGTTGAATACATGGCACAAGGATCACGATTTTCAGCAAACGAAAAACAAAAATTGGAAAGCACTCTCCTAATTAAACATTAGGCCACACTAATTCAATAAGTGGGACAACACATTTCCATTTTTTTAATTTTAATTTTATTCCCCTCTCTGGTCTGCCTTTTCCATCAAATCAACCCGTAATCCAACTTATTAACTTGGTGTGGCCTTATGAGTTCTACTAAAGAGAAAAAGGCATGTATTTTTCATATACATGAATCTTGTGAAATTCATATATGAACGCCTAAAAACTGAACAGGAAAGCAACCATATAGACCTCCGCACACACACCTTAGCACACAATCGCAATTATCTTGGACACAGGGCCACCCTTTTAAAAGCCCAATATAATTATAAAAGCTTTCTGCTCGAATTAAAACGAAGGTTGATAGGAAGCGATATTTGACTGGGGAGGTGAATGGGAACTCATTTATTACAGGAAAAATAAATCCCATTGCCAAGGATAAATAACACCAAGATATTATCAGGTAATGAAAGAACAGTTAGGGAGCTTGGTGAAATGGGATATGCCACAGACATCATGGGAGGAGATTGTTTGTATTGGTAATGAATGGAAGGACTGAGATGGAGGGCTGGTCTAAAGTATCCAGGGAGTAAACTGGGTTATCAGAAATCAGTTGATGTCCCATACAAATCAACCCAGGGTTTGATGAGAGAAAGTGCATACATTTATAACTACATTCTAGTTATTGGGACCTGAGGTCCATTTCTCAGTTCATTTTGTGACAAGTGAAGAAATAATTTTACTTCAGATAAAACCAAACATTTGCAGTTACTAATACAAGTAGATAGTGAAAAATTATGTATAGTCTGGGATTCAATATACTGGTATTCAAGAAAAATCTATTACAATATTCTAAATTATTTGATAAGTGGTTAAACATGCCAACTATTACAGTTGTTGTCTATTATGTCACATACATAAATGTATCTTTAGCATATAGCTAAAGGTTTCCGGTCTACTTCTGTGTTATTATATAAGTTATATAACATTGTGTTATTATATATCATATTATGTTGATTGATGAATCAGGTTACATTTTACCTCCCACCATCTATATGTACATCGGTTCATGTAGTAACCCTATCATGATGATTCTCAGTTCTGTCAAGTCTCGGTTACGATAAAAAGATCGTAGAACTGGTACATTCAAGTCCCTTTACTCTGTGATTTTAAAACCATGTACAAAATGTACTATGAGTAATTGATTTGTTTATATGATTTTTTTTAGTTTTATTTCACTGATAAGTTGGCTTGCCATACAAACGGTTGAAGGAAACCAATGTCACCGGCAACAAGTAACGTAATACAGGACAAGCACGGGACACAAGACAGGACGACGCCACAACATATCAGCTTTGTCATGTTTTTAGCTCAGAGAGCACCAGAGCAAAGGAAGCTCTCACTAAACATGTCTGTAACTGAAATTCAATCGATCAGACCAGTGTCATACAAACATGTCTGTAACTGAAATTCAATCGATCAGACCGTTGTCATACAAACATGTCTGTAACTGAAATTCAACCGATCAGACCGTTGTCATAACGAACATGTCTGTAACTGAAATGCAACCGATCAGACCGTTGTCATACAAACATTTCTATAACTGAAATTCAATCGATCAGACTGTTGTCATACAAACATGTCTGTAACTGAAATTCAATCGATCAGACTGTTGTCATACAAACATGTCTGTAACTGAAATTCAACCGATCAGACCGTTGTCATACAAACATGTCTGTAACTGAAATTCAACCGATCAGACCGTTGTCATACAAACATGTCTGTAACTGAAATTCAATCGATCAGACTGTTGTCATACAAACATGTCTGTAACTGAAATTCAATCGATCAGACCGTTGTCATATACATGTAACAAACATATGCATAATAGACACATTGAAAACTACATGTTTTTAGTTTTAGAGACAAAAAGGAGTAGCGAGACAACTCCAAAGAATGATGAATAATTCGGACTGCTGAAGATGGGTTCAATTAAACCGAAATATATACAATCAACATGAATCACTATTCTATTATGTCAAACTCATCCGTGGAAATTAAAATATTTAGAGAGAACAGAATAAAAAAGTGATAAACTGGTAGCTTCCTCAGGTGTAAATGCCAGGAGGGACTACAGTGTATTAACTGATGCGTGTTGAATATGATATCTGCTTTTGGGAACATGGGCGCCCGTTATCCTGGCTACGGGGATCACTAACAATTAACCCATAAATGTTGCAATAAAATGTTCTCAAGCATATACCTCAAAGACACCCAAGTAGCGTCCTAACTGTCCTCTCACTCCAGCCTCCTCTAATATCTCTCTCTGGGCAGCACACCCAGAGTCCTCCAGCGGCTCCACTCCTCCCCCAGGGACCACCCACCTGTCTGGATTCCGACTGCTAGACACCAATAACACCTACAACACAGAAATGTACATGTAAGGTTGACACAATGTACAGTACATATAAATCTATTGCCAAGGTATGAAAAACACTTCACAGCCAACAAAGCCCAACATCTTTGATCTTTTGTCCCACTTTTGATTTACAATTCATTGACCTACATGTAGATATAAAAGGGTTTCAAGATGTTTGTTTATTGTACCTCACTTTATTTTCCCCTACAGAATGGATGGATATTTAATTGTAGGAAATAAATAATTTAACTTGTAGCTTGTAACTTGTAGCAGTTTGTTTGTTTGGTGATTCCTGTAAATATATATCTTTAGTCATCACTCATCAGAGAATGACAATGAGGCGATTTATTGTAAACATTCAGGAATTTATCAAAAACATCAGTAATGTCCGGAGAAGGGGTGTAACGATTCATCGATGCATCAATACTATTGATACTTTGCCATCACGATACACGAATCGTACCGTCACGTAAGTATCGCGATACTTTTTTACCAGAGTTATCGTTACTGTAATAGGCCTGATTTTTTTCCCAGCCACACGTGCACGTTGTCGCATTTTTATTGGTCAATAGTTGAGGCCATTTTACAAAATTCGACTGATAATCTTTATATTTGAGCAATTATCGACACTATTGATCTGGATATTTTTGTGGGTAGTGAGTTTGTCGCGTCCCTTATTACAACAAGTTGAACAACAGGCAGATGTACAAGCACGTGTCTACCGACTTTTGTGACTGTCAAAACCGGGAGTTAAACCTACTGACCATGCTTACTGTCCAGTTCGATTATTAGTGGAAAAAATATATATTATTCGTTTTTACGTAACCTTTCGGTTATGCAGATTGTCCTTTACGTAACCAATCGACCGGTTATGTAGGTGAAATTTCACGCGAATGGCATATCGTTCTCGCCAGATTTTGAAAAAATCAGGCCTGCAAATGGTATGTTTTTCGCGCACTTACGGTTGGACAAGTTTGACAGCATGGCAGAGTCTGTGAATATTGTTGATGCGACAGCGCCCAGCGGCGTACAAATCCACAGTTTGGAAGTGTTTTGGATTATTAAAAGATGACAGGAAGAAAGTGGGATGTCGTATGTGCAATACTGTAATGAATTACAGTGGAAATACAACAACATATACGGCTTCACCACAAAGACTGCGGCTGCCTTTAAACTCATTTTTTAGTATCGCAATACTATTGTATCGTTACGATATTTCGCGATACATATCGTATCGGGTGATGGGCAAATCGTTACACCTCTAGTCCGGAGGTGACCACAGAAAAAATGATGATCTATAATCTTCAATAAACTCTGATACCGGTACTGAAAATGAATGATTGAATGACCGTCCTACAATAAATCAAAATGTGGATGTGGACAACCAAACAAATCAGAAGAAACAATATATTTTTGCCAAATAAAAGGTATTTTTCATTGATTAGTTTGATTGTTATTGAACTATGTGGTCATAGCACATGTATTTCAACAGGAAACAACAAACCTACATGTATGCTAACACAAGTTCAACCTGGCATAAGAATTGGTCCAGTGCTTCATGTACATGCAAGTCAACTAATCGATCAATCAGTCATTCTATTAAGAAGCCCAAGGATTTAGATATTAATCTGCTAATCTATCCAGTGTCTATATCAACCAACCAATCATAAATGAAAACTGAAAGTACTGGCCACAGTCAGATGGTTTCTGAAAGCTGAAGATATTTACAAATATGTGCTTAGCCAGATATCAAAAACAGGCTGTCTCAAATCACTATTTTCACATAAAAAGGGTGTCTCAGTTGACAATTTCACGATATCATTACCATGTTAAATTTGATTGAATAGGGTGTCTCAAACGGCTTCCTGGGTGTCTGAAAGGCAACAAGACATTTATCTGGATACATGTAACACTACAGTATACTTGACCTCTACATTAACTCTGCTGAGGTTAATTTCATTTTGTCACTTTAATAGTTGTGTCTCTATTTACTTTATGTTAATTCATGCCATCGATCTCAAATGTCAACATGTTTAATCTACTGTACATACATGAAATATATACATGTACGTGTACTGTCAGAAGTAGTCTTTATGACAAGTCATACAAGTACATGTACCTATAATGTTTCAGAGCCTGTAAACCAAACCATAATTTCTATTAGAAAACCATTCCATAGAAAGCCACAAGATCAATTAAAACAAGATCTGAGAACAATATCTGAACCGCTGAGTAGGCAAATCTGATGATTATCTATCTTTATAGAGTCATCAGAGGATCTTTATTATGATGCATAAATGAATAACTATTTCAATGTGTCTCCTATGTTTCATGTTATGTCAGATCCAGTTTCCACATTTAATCTGGCCTCTTGGGAAACCAATCATTATGAGAGTGACCTTTTATCACAGTCTCCTGGCGAGTATCTTATCTATCAGACTTTATACATGTATGTACACTCAATATTCAGCATGTAACCCTGGGATTCCCTGCAGCCATTATTGACCAGTCTAATTGAATATTAAATTTGGGGTCACATGTAGTTTGCAGTTCATAAACTAAAAGCCACCAGTGGTACGGCACAAATTAAAATCAAAATCAACCGAAAGTCACAGTATTGGCTTGTCTATTTTACATTTTTGGAAAGAGTAATCACACTGGTACACGCATAGAAACTAATTAAATCGATACAGTACATCATCCCATTGTCTATTTTATACTTGTGTGTAGTCGTTGGTACACAATTAGGACATGTACGTCACGTCATGTGATGAAAAAGATTTCAAGAGATTCATTTCAGTTCAAGGCATACGCTACATTTTTGTAACTTTTTAAAATGTTGTTAAATCACAGGGGAGGTTTTAAAAGGCGACAATTGTCCTGTTCGGTGTAATAACAGCACTCAAAGCAAAATAAAATACCATTGTTCAAGGACACTATGGAAAACATGTCACCAGAGTTACAAGGAGCATGGACGTATCTGGAAGTCCTGTATACATAAGACAACAAGACTAAAGCGGCGTTTCCATTTGTACGGACACGGATGCGGATACGGAAAAATCGCGCTAGCTGTTAATATAGAGTGTGTTTC
>JAVFBZ010173188.1:2615-16191 GCA_032466195.1 Katharina tunicata | reverse complement strand
GGATAAATTATTTTGAAAGATTTCACACAAATGCAGACTGGAACCTGGTTATTATTATTATTATTATAAGCTTGTGTTTTCTATAATAGTGTGAAGAGTTTTTGGCACATTATATATTATATTGGATATTATATTTTAATATAGTCGATATGAAATTTGTAAAGATGGTAGGTCTTATAACACTTCATCTAAATACGGTACCGGACTATTCCTATTGACTGCATACAAAAATGTGTTTATAGGCAGTTTACATTATGTATGTATATGTACTTAGTTTGCCGAAAACTTCAAAATCTAGATACAGTAGGATATATTGTTAATAAATAACCTTGATATCATGTGACAGTGTATATCTGATTGGTGGACACGTAGGTTTAAAACTAAGAGTCACTATATTAGTGACTTTGGATTATTGTTAAAGGTGGTATTATTTGTATGTATTTGTAAAGCTGACATTTTTATGATATAATTTTAAAGTGTTGCAAGTATGGTATATTTGTTTTACTAATGATGGCCTATTCAGTAGACTCAAATTATATATTATCTATTTCAATACGTCTTCCTTATTCCCAGTTTCTCTTATTCTGTGTTAATAAACATTTATCTGTGGCCCGTTGCTCACAGTTCTTTATACTTAATGACTAATGAGATGACATTGTAGAACGGTATATTTCTTTATGTTTCTTCATCTACCTGTAAAGGTACGACGTTAAACACCAATCAAAAAAATCTACCTGTAAGGGCATTGTTGCTTTGAACAACCAACCTCTGTAGAACTACTAGTCCACAGGGGCTGGTTGTTCAAAGCATCAATGCCCTAACAGGTAGATTCTGAACTACTTAACAAAGATCCACCCACTTTTGTACCTTAAATTTTAATGTTTTTACCTAGTCACAGCACTATTTTTTCTTTGGTACTCTTGTACGGCATAATTAAAGGCCAAAATATAGAAATATCAAAAAACTAAATTTTCTGAATTTTTTCTTTCATACTGCTCTATAAGCTACAGGTGTTTGCTTTGTCTCCTGTTTGTCGTACTGTACAGGTAAACTGTGGTGTCTTCTGTGTTGCCAATGTCGTTAGGGTGGTTTCCTTCCCCAATTTGGCTGGCTCGCAGTCATATACCGGTAAGTGAAATAACAAAACTACAGCAAAAACCCCAATCAAACTGCCATGAGATATTTTCCACAAAATGCCAACATTGCAGTGAAAAATATACATTAACCAATCAAATATGAGATAAATAAATGTTTCCAGAAAACCAATCTGGGTTTATTTAATTTTTATTCAGTATCAGAAATAGAACTCCAGCAGGATACGCAGCAATATTCCTCTAGCTCAAAATGTAACATGAAAGTTTATTTGTATGCCATTTATAAACAAACATGCATTGCATTTGGAGCATTACATTTACCAGTGGCATCCAAAACTGTAAGTGTGAAAATCTCAACAAGAATAAAACATTGTATATAAATTGCTTCACAACAAATTTAACATTATAAAATTAGCGCCATCTCATTCCATCCACATTCATAAAGAGTTTTGGGAGGATTTATCAAACGATCGATCTCATTAATGACAAACCATTATGGAAAAATAAAATCCAATACATGCACCGGACTATTATTGTTGTTTGAGTGGTGTAGTTTGGGAAGGTGCCACCTGCCAAGGGAGTGAAATCTTGTCATTCACTTTTACTTAAGACAATACAAATCTAATAAAGGGATGAAAAATTGATTTTTAGATCTCTTATAATAAACTATCACAAATTAACAAAAACATAACGACTAAACATAACATCTGGGTGCATTGATAAGCGACGTTTCAGCCTAGATGCTAAGACTGTTTTCAAGCAATGATTACAAATCTCCCCAAAATATACTTAAATGGTAAGAGAACAATGTTATTAATTTGTTTAGAAACTGACGTTATGGCTACGTTAGAATGACATAATGTAATATTAGAATGACGTTAGCATCTAGGCCCGAAATGTTTCTTATCAATACACCCAGAAGTTGAAAATCCATCTTAGTCATGTTTTTGTTATGTACCAAGCTTCTAAATGCCACTTTAACAAGACATTTGCAGTCCACTATCACAATTTGTTGGGGCCGTAATGGATCCTAGGTTAAACATTACTTTTATATTGGCAGGTGACATTTAGAAGTTGAGTATAGGGCCTGTAAGTCACGTCATGTGATGAACAACATTTCACAGGTACATCTACTTTTTTATTTGGATATAACAAGAAAATCCATTTTGAAAGACCACTTATCAAGACAGAGAGCCACAGTTTCCAGGATGTGCCCGGAAGTAAAGCAGAAGTGAACCAGACTTACAAAGCCTATTAGTGAGAAACAAACGTCCTGGTAAAGAAAAAGTCGTCTGTGCATTAGTTGGTATCGTGTACACATGTAACATTGCTTCACAAGCACCTGGTATATAGTACAACCTGTAGTACAATAGTGCATCCAAAAATACAATAAAGTATCCAAAATAGTGAATGACTTACACAGCAGAAACATTTAGTAAACATTTTAATGATGTAAAAACAACAATCTCGTTAAACAGCACATTACGTTCAAATGACAGCAGTTCATAATTGACCTAAAATACATAAATTGTTTACATGTACACATATGCTTTTCACGTAGCAACAACAAAAAGCACCTTGTGGGATATACAGGTCTTTTTTTATTATGATTATGAAGCGAAAAAGTTACACACATTTGAACTAAAAGTTATACTTTAAATTATGCAAATACAAATATCACTTTAAGACCAGAAAAATTAATAATTTTCATTTTATCATGGTAGACAAGTAAAAGGAGAAAACTGTTTGGTGTATTTTTGCGCGGATAATTTCTAAATGGGAATGTGAGTAACTTTAATAACAAAACAATTTTAGTAAAAAAAAAATGGATAAAATAAAACTGAGCAGATTTATACTGACATAATTTTACCTGGGATGAACATGAACCCCAATTGTTACAGGTAATAAACGGTGGTTGACTGATTATAAACATTGGATAGAAATGCAATGGCTTCACAACAACTATTGAATTTTACAATAAATGTAAAACCGAAGTTTTATTACAAACTTATCAAAACAAAAAACTGGAAGAAAAAAAAAACACTTGCAAGTATTATATAGATTGATCAAATAGGACCAAAAGATACATCAGCTTACACAAGTGTTTACAAGACTAGACATTATTTTTATAATTTCATATTTCTTTCCCAAGTTATATCTCTGACAGAAAATATGTGCATGTAGCCTATGGCTATGCAGTAAAATACATTAGTCAATTTATGCTTTAAAACAGGCAAGAAAAAGATGCAGACTACAACCATATCAACTGACAATAATTTGACAGTAAGCTTTGCTTACTATCTTTATTTATCTTTATTTATCAACAAAATCTTCATTTTTCAACAAAATCAAGTGTTCAGTTAGGGGCTGATGAACAACGAAGAGGTCATATTTTTAACCCCCAAACTGTATGTAGGCTACATATACATGTTACAATGCAGTCACTTTAAACAAATTGGTAACTTTAACAATCAACCAGAATTTAGTTTTAAAATATAACAATCAGTACTAAACTCATTTTACCAGAATAATTGTACTAAATGAAGCATCATGTAATGTGATCGACCAAGTCAACCTGTAGACAGATGCATGGGAATTAGATATGCCATAACCTTGGCCACATGAGAATCACCAATGGAAGGAAAATATGGAAAATACTGACTGGTTTAGGCCACTAGTTAATAAAGATATTGATATAAAAGCTATGTTAAATTGAGTGGAGTCAACCACAATCTTAAATAATTAATCAAACAAAGATACAATAGAATTTTTTGTAAACTTGGTATATATAGCTTTTTAAATACACATATTGCCAATGTTACATTTAAATACATGTGATGCACTATGTTGCAAATATTTTGGTTTTCAACAGTTGCTTTATAAGAAAATCAATGATTTCCGGGAACATGTGATGTCGACCTGCGAACAAATCTATTAATCAACCCTCCACCACACGACTTCATACAAAAAGAACAATCTCTGTTTTCCACTTTGGGCACAACCCTGATTACGCATGGGAATCTTTCATGTTCTTCAATGTAATGCACTGCTACAGCACAGGGGCAGCATATCAACAGTGTACACACTGAATGTCATTATAATCACATTTCATTGGTCAAATATGACAAGTGTGAACTGTCCATCATAATCTAAGATCCCGCCTCTTGTTCTTGGCCCAGACCCTCCAGGATAAGCCCCATTGGCGTTCTCTTCAAACCAACATACTCCATCTTATTGGTGAATTTGTTCTTAATGCTCCGCATCCTCAACGAGGCGTGGATCAAAATTACTGAGAAAAGAAGACAGAGAATTTGTTTAATAGGCTATTTAAATATTAGTACACTGTAGTTTGTCCAGTCAAATTCAGCATGCTAACTTATTTGATAATATACTTTCACTTTTCACATTTAAAAAAACTAACCTTCCAATCTCAAAAATTTATATTTTCAAAATCTAAATCACTGGTGTACTAGTACTATGGTTCCTACTCGACTAATAAATAGGATTATTTTTAAAAATATAGGTTGACAAAGAGATCTTTGGAATCACTTTTTCCATTAGATGATCATTACTTTAGAGAAGCTTCTGCTGCTTTCTCAAGTCTGCAGTGGTACGGTAAGTAAATGATGTATATAACAATCCAAATCAAAGGGAAAAGCTATGATCGTGTACCAAGCCAAGATCCAAGGAGAGTTCTGGGTCAGTCTTTATAGTGGCTTTAAAAAAAAACAAGTCTCCATGGGTAGGAGTCCAAAGTTAACAAAGTCTAATTCACTAATTGTGTAATCATTTTTTGTTCATCAATTTTTACAAAAAAATTATTCCACAATTTGACTGTAAACCTTTGACTTTTTTTGCCACTATAAGGACTGACTCGTCTTTCTAATGCACTGTTCTCACTCAGCTCTTGGCTTGGTATACGATAATGTATTTGAACTTTGACTTTGAATGTTATACATGTATTATAGTATATAGTTTAAATACCTTTCCACTCCAGACTTGAGAAAGAAGTTGTTGCATCAAAGCTTGTCTACAGTAATAATCATCTAAGATAGACTTTGAAGTGATCCCTATATTTAATTGATTTGAGAAGACTTGCACAGCTTCAATATTAAATTATGAGAATGACTATTAAGTCACAAAGACAAAAATTATCGAGAATATATACTCACTAGATAAAGGTAGAGCTACACCAAACATAAACACGATGACAGCTCCGAACATGTAGACAACGAGATAGCCCCCGACCAGGACGATCATCACGCTTACGATTGGGTGGTCTCTTTTAAACCTCTTAGCCTTCCATTGGCTATTTGTACAATACACAAACCCCAGGAACACCACAGATATGGCGGCAAACCCAAGCACCATCTTCACAGGGTGGATTATTCTTAAATAATAATAATACAAAGAACAAGATAAAATTGATCGATTGATTGATTGGTGTTTAACACCGTGCTCAAAGGTATTTGAATTTCACTTATATGATGGCGCTGAATTTCAACAATAGACAGCAACTTTAACACAACCACTAAATTTGAAGTCACTTCAAATGTTTTCACTGTTGGAAAGTTGTTCATCTAGTGCTTCATGAAAGTATGACAGAATGATTATAATTATGAAAAATACTGCCCTTAAACAGAGGAACAAGATAAAAGAAGTATAATACCAAATGAACGAACCATTTCTTAAAAGAAAAACCCATAGCTAAATGTTCGACAAATTCAACCCCTTTACCACTAAACAAACTACATCTTATGCAAAGGCTAATAAGTGTAGCAACACAATCTTGACATTTTTGTGAATTCCAGACTTTAAACTATGGGAAAGTTATATTTCTGAACTCAAATTTATAAATTACTTTAAACTTGTGTCCTTAGAGGTCGAATTTGTTGAGAATTTAAGGTATGTCATTGACTTTTGTACTGTTCAGTTATATAAAAATACAGCACAGTACTGGATAAAAATGTGAAATTTCACGGTGGGCAAGCAACACACCATGCTTAACCGTTCACTGGTTGAACTGCTTGCAGTGATGTACATGTATGTGACCTAAGAACAGGACAACTGTCATGTTCTGTTTTCAGTTTTACAGCCATGGTAGCCTGAGTGGCTCAGGTGATTGACTCTGGTGGCTAAAACTTGAGGTAAATGTATCTGCCTCTTGCTCCACTATTATGATATTCCTCAACACTATTGCAATATTTATGACAATATATTATAAGCGCTGTGGGTATGATTTGGCAAAAATTAAGCACAGAATATATAGTTCTAATCTTCAAAATGTACTTTAAAGCAATATATTATCAGTTATTATGTTGGTATGTTTTAATAACCGTGACACCTCATTAAGTAACAGTATTTTCCTACTTTGTATGTGCACCTAATTCATTGTCTTTAAGTGCTCCATTTAAATGTGTTGAAGAAAATTTGGACCAAAAGATGGCATACAATTACATGTAATTCAGGAAACAGGTCAACTATTGAAACTATCGATACTTGGTACAGTTAGTTAGACTATTGTAAAACTGTAATACTATCTATAGTTGAATATTGCTGCAGCAACTTTTTCCATAAATCCATAGTTCAATGCATTGCAATTGCACCCCTAGCTAATACCGATGTCTGCATTCATGAGCGGCAGCCTATGGTTCAGTACTAGCTCCACTATAAATAGATCCCTGAAATCTTATATAACGTGTCTCAGTGAACAAAATTGACAATGAATGTGCTTCCTTCCAAAAAGAAAGTAGACACAACTTTCATTGTTTGATGGCTGTGTGGGTAATATTCAACATTTATAGGGGCTTTTGTTGTGCTTGTTAAAAATTGGTAATTAAATTCCATGGGTACATTTCAGACGCAATTTTTGTTTGTCTGACAAAAAATAGCTCAACATTTATCACCCGAGCAGAGGCTTTAAAGTATGAGGAAAGAAATCAGATTAACTTGCAAAGCGATAATGCCTTTATAAAGCTAACTTAAATGCGCCCGTTAGTTGAAAATAGCGTTTCTAACCTTGAAGGTACATAGCATAGGATTTTCAACGTGGCTGAAACTTAAAGTGCCTGTGCTGCATAGTTGGCCTACACGTCCACACTACAATTGTTTACGTCTAGCCGGTTGAGTTTTGTAAACAATCGATTCTTACCCGATCAACAGAAAAACCACCACCGCTGTAAGAAAATAATTGGTCTGATAGTACAGCAGATTGTTTAGTACTCTGTTCGACCATTTTTCTGGGTCTCTTAGATTAGGAACCTGAAATCGTGCAGAGTCAAAGGCAAAATCGTTGAGAGATCTAAGCGGTGCCAACTCGATTTCCGCCATGCTGTCACCTGTGGTCGCCCATAACATTTAAAACTCATAAGCGTGTACTTGGGGTTTTATTTTTATTTCCCATGTCATCTGATGACGAAAATATATATTTGGGTTTTGTTTACCTATAGTAACACATTTATGTGTCAACTGAAATCTATTTGACCGTACAAATATAAGTTTTTAATGATATGTGGAACCTTTAACTTGACAGGAGCTCGATTCCGCGTGCACTCAAAACTTCAAAAATAACACAGTTCAAATTCACTCGGTGTTTTATATTACTGTCTTTTTTGTGATATGAGATTCAACAACAGAGTTTCACTGGAGGTGAATTAAACTCATTGGCTCGTGTTTATTCCTAAATCCCAACAAGGAACTCTAAGTTTCTAACTGGTGTTGCTGTAGGCCTATCGGTATATATTTTCCTATAGGCTATATGCGCTCCATAAAATGTTTACTTCCAGACTTAAGTACATGGGTGCGAAAATGGTTTGGTACGAAACAGTTTGTGAGAAAAATGACCCCATGTGTATATAACAAGGGTTGGCAGGTGGGGTTTAGTGAATTACAACGGAGAACCACAAAATGACTTAATTACATGTATACATGGGTACGAAATGGTTTGGTTAAGAAATCATCCCATGTATGTATAACAAGGGTTGATTGGTGGGGTATAGTGAATTACCATGAACTGTACGCTTTTCACAACAATAAATTGGTGTCATAACTGAGCAAACAAAAAATGTAAGAATAGAAAATGATAATGTTACGCTGAGGACTTACCACATAAAATAAATCTATTTTGAATATCAATCATCAATTACCAGTTGTATATACATGGATACAAGTAAAATAACAGGTGCCCAAACTTTTCCCCTGGATGGGCCCTTAACATGATAGACTAATAACAATACAGAACTCTGCATCTTTCACGAATATCATCTGAAGTCTTGTATCAACATGTTCACACAGAATTAGAAACATTAATTTGACTCCCAGTAGCCTAAAATCCAAATTTAAAAACCTCATTTTAAACTCAGAGTGAAAATATTAAGAAGGTATTACACAATAGTTTAAATTTATGTATTTCTCTATTCTACTTCCAGATTAAACACTAGTTCTATTTGCATTAAAGATGGAGGTAGACTGGCCAGGAAGATGGAATCATATCAGTAAATTTTTAGAAAGGACTGGACCATTTGCTCATCCAGATTTTGAACCCAGCTCAGAGGTATCAGTTTATTTGATGACCTCATAAAACATGTTGTTTATGTTTCTGACCCATTAGTGTCGTTCAAAGAAATACAATTTTGTGAAGAAGTTTATTAATGTACACTGTACCATTTTTACAAGCCTGTTCATATCTCATGTAATGGTTGGTATAACTTTATCCTATATAAACTTGAATAAAGGTCAGGAGCATGTGTTGATTACATGTACAAGTGCTTGTCTTATCACTGTTTGTACATTTGTGTACATGTAATTGAAAGCGAAAGAGAAGTTTGATTATTGATTACTGCTTTACTTGAGATTTTTACAACCCACCTTCTTTTTTACTTCCACACTAAATATAGTTTCACCTGCTGCTTTATTTGATAAAAAAAAAGGTAGATGTTTGTGTCTGCTTTTAGATTTTCGAACTTTCTCTTATTCATTATGTCTGAATACTTTGAACAGTTGTGTTATAATTTTTCCAGATCTTGCAGTTTATGCGAGCGAGCTGTAAGCTGTTAGTGATAGGAGCTGGAGGGCTAGGCTGTGAACTCCTCAAAGATCTGGTATGATACAGATTTATATTTTTCCTATTTACATCATTGTTTCATGGTTATGTACATGTATCCAATGATCCTTGACCATGTTGACATGTACATATGTACAGTAAGGACTGTAATGTACAGGTGTTCTTTGTTCTGGAATCTTACAGTGAAGAAACCACAGGAACAACAGTACTGAAAGTCCCTTTAACAAGTCCTTGACCAGCTGTTATTATCAGATGAAAACTGGAAAACTCTTAAAAGCCCTTCCAAAATATCTTGGAAAAGATCTGGTAGCTTGAAGACCATCAGATGTAGGTGTTGCACATTTCGTTCACCCATTAGGTCATTAGGCCCTACTGTGTTAGCATGAAAAAGGAAAAATACATTTAGGTGCTATGAGTTGGGGATTATTTGACTATTTAAGTAGTACTCATCATTTCTGTAGTATGGTATCAATTTATACAAATTTATGTATTGCAGCCGTATGTAAAAAGTTAACATGTTGTTTTCATACTTTAAATTAAAGTTACTCTTAGTGTACTTAATATAAATTGCCATCAAAGGAACCAGGTCAAAATATGTAACAAGATCTGTGTAAAATCTACATTCTGCTACCAGCGGAAGGTCATGGGTTTTCTGGGTTCTACCCAGTTTTCCTCCCAGAATAATGCGCCAATGCGGAAAATAAACAATGAACAAAACCTTTTAGGCTGAGGTGTACCTTCACAGTATTAATGTACTTAATATTATAACAGTATGTGCTACCAATGCCAGATTAATAAGGGGTCTTACAGGGTAAGTATCCCAGGCCCCTATGAAAGGGCTCCCTAGAAATTAGTATTGCTGGAAAGACGTAACTGTTTTTTTAACAAAGACCCCCAAGGTCTTAATCCATCCCTCTCTGCTGCAGCTTTAATTATTTCTTTAATTTTACTTTTTTCCATGTTTTAGGCTATGCTGGGATTTAAGAACATTGCTGTGATAGACATGGACACTATAGATGTATCTAATCTTAATCGTCAGTTTCTCTTCAGGTACATGGTATTATCACACATATATTTTTGTCAGGAGTAATGACACTGGCACAGGGATGACACATACATAGATATAGAATATAAAATATGAGAAAATCATTACAAAGTCATGTGTTATGTATTTTCTATCATTCAGTTATTCAGTTTGAAATTCAGTTTATAACAAGTAAAGTCTTTGTGTAAGCCAGTGCGTCTTTCCAATAATCCAAATCTTGTTCATGTGTTCATGTTTTTCAGCTTGCATTTAAAATGTGTGCATCCTCTTCAACTGCTAAACACGCTTTAAAAAGTGGATTAAGATTAAGAGAGTGTTTAAAAAAAATGTTTGAAAAATAATTTAATCTTAAGTAACTAAAAAATTAAGAAAATTGTTTGTATTTCAGACCGAAAGATGTAGGGAAGTCCAAAGCTAAGGTAGCAGCTGAGTTCATAAACACGAGAGTTCCTGACTGCAATGTTACACCGTATCCTTTGTCTACTGATGCATGGGATCTGGCATACTCATAATTTAAATTTTACCTGGAAATATGTATATATTTTCCTAGAAACGTGGCCCTCTGGCTAAGGGCAGTATATATCCCAAGCATAGTGATGCTGCCTTTACTTTGAATTGGACGAACATTATTTTCCAACAGAGAAAAGAAACCACACTTTATGGTTGTCTTAGTGAGGCAATTTACTGCTAGAATAAGTTACACCACCGTCATATAAGTGAAATAACCTTAGGCATGGGATTAAACCCCAATCAATCCTAGAAAAGTGTTTTCTATTTGCCTGTTTTGTTTAATATACGCTGTATATTTTTGCCCAGATGACATGTTTTCAATTTTTACATAATATCAGTCATGCATGTCAAAATCGAGGCTAAACATCTGGCACTAGATGATCTGAACGAAATTAAACCGTATATTTAAATCATAGTCATAATGTCTGAATTAATTTTCTTGATAGCTTTTCTGTTTGTAATTTTCCTTGATTTCTTCTTCCCAAAGACATTTCTGTAAGATACAAGACTTTGATGGATCTTTCTATAGAGGTTGGTGTTTGACAAATATAGATCACTTAATACTAGTTCCTAGATAAAACAACAATCCTTCTAATCCACTAAGCTTATCATTGGTTGAATTCATGCTCTGTTTACATGTAATCAGAATTAATATCTTATACTCTTACCCTTGAGTGGCCACGCTGTGGCCCGTGGTTGAGCGTTGGACTACGGAGCAACCCCTTCGGTACCCCCTGTGGACCTTAGGTACACAAGGCAAGTTTGCATGTGGCTGCGGAGTTCGCTGGGTGGATTTTACGAGGTTTCTTCTCGGTATTCCACCTTACACCGGCAACTCAAATTAATAAGTCGTCATATAGGTGAAATACTCTTGACTACGACGTTAATCAACAATCAAACAAACAAACAAATCATACCCTCGAGGCCCTTACATTGTATGTTTTGGATGAAAAGTACATGTAGTTTGTTAGGAAGCATGTGGTTGTACCCATTTGTGTATCCTGTGATTTACCTATTTTGTCATGTATGTTGCCAGTTGCCCAAAGGGGGATTTCCTTCACCAAAAAGACTGGCACATCCTTAAAATATAATTTTAAAAAATCCACAATCGATCAGTCTTGTTATCGTAATGATTCTGTGTGTTGTTTTTTTTCGTTTTAGATTTTCATATAATAATATGTGGTTTAGACTCCATACTGGCTCGTCGTTGGATCAATGGAATGGTGGTAAGCAGTTTACAGAAGTATATTTGGCACCTTAGTACTTGTGTAAAGTAAGCCAGTATACATCGTTCTATTAGAGGTATATAGAAGTAAAGACACTTAGAATAATATAAGATTTTATGGGTTTTATGTAGTTTGTCTCTCTACACATTGGCAGTTAAATGTCCTCGAGAGTGGAATAACCTTCCTGAAAATATCAAATCTATTAAATCAATATCTCTTTTCAAATCGAAAGTAATTGATCATCTACTTTTAGCATGAGCCTGTTCCGAAGGATAAATGCTCATTATGTTTTGTAAATATGTTCGGCCAAAACATTATTTTCAGCTGTAATAATTACTATACAAATTCGTTGGGATAGAACAAGTTCTTTGGAACTTTATTCCCGCCATCATATACAATGCTCTTAAATTTGTTTAAAAAAACAAATATTTATGGTAAATAAACATGAAAAAAAATGAAAATGAAATGAAATGGGTGACAACTTGTAAAAACTGGACAACATTGCTTGAAAACAGTCGTAGCAGCTAGACCGAAACGCTGCGCCAGAAATATACTAGAAGTTGTCAGCCATAAAATCTCATAAAAATGTACCCAAAGCTTTTCCACATTTATCCTGACAGAATTTTGTTTCTCTAATAACATCATGTCATTAAATGGCGCCATAAATGGTTTATGAATTGATGTAGAAAAACAATTGACACCTTGTCCAAAAATATTGTTGTATGACTAAATTCACTTTTTCAAGGAGAAGCTAATTACTCAGCTGGATAGAAAAATACTGACATTTTAGTTTGACCATCTGGTTATTATAGGCCTATGAATACATGTAGATCTTACTCAATCACTCCCTTAAATTTCATGTAGGCCCTATGTCATCCTTTAAAAGTTTAGTCTTTGTGTCTTAACCACAAAAACATTCGTTTAAGTAGGACTATTTTTCAGGTGAGTTTGCTACGCTATGAGAACGGTGAGTTAGACCAGACGTCCATTGTTCCCATTGTAGATGGAGGGACAGAGGGGTTCAAGGGGAACTCTCGTGTGATATTCCCAGGCATGACAGCCTGTGTAGAATGTACCCTGGACCTTTACCCACCTCAGGTGAGATGCCCTTACCATCAACTCCTTAAAAAAGTTCATGTCTGTACAGTCCTGTGTTGAAATGTTTTCCAGCATGACCTAAAAATTGATCGTCTAAAATGTTCATGATAACATGCAGTTCCAATTGTCCTAGCTTTCCTTTTAAAAAAAAATACTAAAGTGTCCATTTATGAATCAGAAATAACTCAAAAACCCTGTATGATGTTAATATAAACTTCAATTCATGGCCAAAATAACAAAATCTGTTAAAAAATGCAAATTTAGAGTTTAGACTAACAATTTGGGGTAATCTATTAATCTTTCTTCCATAAATGAGTAAAGATAACGATGGGAAGATCTCATTCATCCTGTTCTCCCCAACAGCTCCGTACTGCTGTAGATTGACTTTGCTTCTACTCTGCTCAGATAGTTAGCATTTTAATTTATGTGGCAATAGGTATTGTAAAAAAACAATGGTTACAAGTCAATGTGTGCTGTTTATTATGCGTGTAGATGTAGGCTATTCTTCTAATGTTATATTCACATTTTAGAGAATACAGGG
>JAVFBZ010173177.1:0-16192 GCA_032466195.1 Katharina tunicata | reverse complement strand
GCTCACGGTAGAACTAGCGAATTTTTATCCAGGTAAAGGCTGCGAATCTTTCTCAACGTAAGCACTGACACAGGGACTCCGAAAAATGGTGTCTATATATATATATATATATATATAATAGTTTCATAAGCATTAAACCCATGTGTCCTAGCACTGAATTGCCACAGAACAGTGTTGACATTGAGACATGTGATTGGGTTTTAACGCCGTACTCAAGGCCATTCCCTCAGATGACGGCCTGCCAGCCCAATGTTTGAAGGCAGAACACACAACAGTTCCTTTACAGGACGAAAGGCAAGACTTCACAACAAATCGGTTTCAGGATGTCCCTAAGGGCACAGGAAGCTCCGGCCCAACCACCCGCGTTGATACTTAGATGAACTGCACAGGGAAGTTCCGTACCTTTGCTGTTTTACCCAGCATTCTGTTTCTGGACACTGGAACGTACATGTCTAAACGAATGTCATCTTATTTCGCAGCATTCAAAGTATAAATCCACCATACCTCTCTTGTGTCGTATAGCATCATTAACTAGTTAAATAATAGCTACACTGCAGGATTGCAAAGTGACAATATAAGTGCTTATAGCTATCGTATACCTTTATCAAGGGAACGTTTTAACGGGACAAGAGGTTGGCATTATTCTAAAATTCTTCGGGAGTATCTGTGATATTAGATTCTTGAATCCATGTTGAACCATGATTCTAATGCATAACTGTTCGAATATAGTATTTTCAGTTTGAGTTTTATCAACGTATTAATGCTTTATAGTAGCACATCGCTCTTGTAAATATCGTAAATATTTGAGACTAAAATGAAAAGGAAACGCATCAAGACCGTAATGCAACATAATTATGTAACAAGCTCCAGCAACAACTACATAATTGATACAGCAGAATTGTGATGCTCGGCGGTAAAGTTCTATGGAGCCAACTTGAACGTTAACAGAATTTGAAAACGTCGATGACATTTTGACCTTATCAGTATGCCTTAGATTCCGATGGATTAATTGCAGTCAAGTAGTGTTATGGCAGATTCTCGACCTCTGTTGTTCAACTGTCCTAAATGCAGCTAACGATGTCGAAGGATTAAGATTGTATTGACAATTCATTTCAATGTACTACCGAATTAAGTGTGCTGAATAGCGGCGACAGTTAATGACCGTGGCTTTATAGTACCGCATTGGAATTGTCTTACTACAATTAAAGAGCCCACTTCTATAATAATCAGCAATCCAAAAAATCATTACACTCTTCTGAAAGATGTTGTTATTGCAAATAAATTACTTACGTAATTTCCTAAAAAGTGTGCTTTAAATATCCTTGAATATCCTTGAATAAACCGCTTGAAATAGCGAATGGTCAGTTAAAGAACATAATTCATTTCTGCTATCGAGAAAACACTGTTCTCGTCATCAGGCACAATTGCAAACGCAAACTGGAAAAACAAGCCATATATACACGCATACATGTATATGGCAAATGGCAAACGCAAACTAGGACTTGTTTTTCCAGTTTGCATTTGCCATTGTACCTGATGATGAGAACAGTGTTTTCTCGAATGCTTGTATATAATATGTAAATCTGTACAAAGTAACATATGTCGTTTTATTTATAGTCGAATCTGTACTTGTATAGTAATAAGCCAAATTGTCCTGTTATCATTATCACATGCTAACAATCAAGCACGCGATACTCTCAGGATCATTATATGACATAGCAAATAATTCCCACTTGGCATTTCGATCACACATTTGGGTGATAGTCCCACAGTTAACGTAAACATGTTACGCTCCAGAAGGAAGCTGACAGGATTGTATTGACCAATTCATTGAGTGCAACTTTAATGCTAAATTACCTAAGTAAAAAAAGTCATACCCAACACTTGACTTGACTTAAGGATACTGTTTTTACTTGGCAAAGTTCATAATACTATAAGGCTAGAAGCTAAACAGCTGCACCAACAAATCTCAGCCAGAAATAGCCTTACTAGTGGTTACTCAAAAAAGCTCAAATCCTCTTTAAGCTTAAATACAATTCAGTTAAAGTAACTCTTCGTGCATTGTTGTTTTTATCAGTATTTTTTCTTTACATTTCGTCAAAAGAAATCTAACAAGTCATTACTTTTTTACAAAGGCCATCCGTTGCAGCTTTCGTGTTAAAGCCTATGTTTTAAGGGATGATTTATTTTACATGATTGCCCATTTTTTCCCCATAGGAAATAAAGCCATTTCCATACAGCTTACTGGGTACGTTTGCAATGGTGTTGTTTGCAACACACTTTCTCAAAGGCTAATTGTGATATATACGAAAAATATATGAAACAAATATATAGAAACTATTTTGAAAGTTTAAGTTTTATTTTTAAGTAAAGATGACCATATGAGTTGACCACATGCAAAGGTGCTTTTTATTGTTTTCTGAGATGCTCATTGAACAACAATCAACGTGGAGTCCAAAATGAAAGGTAACCTAACAAAAATATATTCCAAGAATGTTTATAATAAACTGATCTCAAATGAACATACACGCATTATTTAATAATTGATCGCGGTTAGAGTAAATATTATTTTCAAATCGGCGTGCATCATAGTGACGTCATTTGATTCCAGGAATTGAGTCGATATGAGTTGTTAATACTGAGCTAAGCTAACACATTTGCCTCTCTAGAAAGTTTAATACAATCTTAGTACAAAAAGTACAGAAAGTATATCAAGGCTTATATTGATAGCGGGTATATTTACCAATTCACCTTATCACTATTATTATTTTTAAAACCCAACAGGAAGGAAGTCCTGGGAAACTCTCTTGACGAACTTCCTACGAGTTGACATTTATCTCGAAAATGCAAACAGCCATTACACATGAAATGACATGAAAAGTCGAGTTGGGTTATAACTGATTAGTTTTGCTTCATTTAGTCTATTTATGAAAGCAGAAACAGACAGACCCCTGAGGCTATTTCGTTGTGGTTTTCAACATCAGAAATAATTTAGGGCAGCATAGTCTAGGGTGGATAGAAAGTACATTTACCAGAAAGATTAAATGGATGCTTTTGGAAGTTTTCTAAGCATTCAAACAGAAGACTCGTTCACATTTCCTCGCCACGGGACAAATACAGAAGTCCAAACAGGACGGCTTCGTAATGCCCCAGCTCAAAGAGCACCTGACTGTTGCCTACCACCCAACCACCTAATCTTCTTTACGGCTTCGTAATGCCCCTCAGCTCAGATAGCACCTGACACTAGGCTACCACCCAACCACCCAATATCCTTTACGGCTTCGTAATGACCCTCAGCTCAGAGTACCTGACACAAGGCTACCACCCAATCATCCAATGCTCTTTACGGCTTCGTAATGCCCCTCGGCTCAGAGAGCACCTGACACTAGGCTACCACCCAACCACACATTCTTCTTGACGGCTTCGTAATGCCCCAGCTCAGAGAGCACCTGACACTAGGCTACTACCCAATCTCCTTTACGGATTCGTAATGCCCTCAGCTCAGAGAGCACCTGACACTAGGCTTACCACCCAACCACCCAATCTCCTTTACGGCTTCGTAGTGTCCCTCAGCTCAGAGAGCACCTGACACTAGGCTACCACCCAACCACCCATTCTTCTTTACGGCTTCGTAATGCCCCTCAGCTCAGAGAGCACCTGACACTAGACTACCACCCAACCACCCCTTCTTCTTTACGGCTTCGTAATGCCCCTCAGCTCAGAGAGCACCTGACAATAGGCTACCACCCAATCTCCTTTACGGCTTCGTAGTGTCCCTCAGCTCAGAGAGCACCTGACACTAGACTACCACCCAATCTCTTTTACGGCTTCGTAATGCCCCTCAGCTCAGAGAGCACCTGGCACTAGACTACCACCCAACCACCTAATCTTCTTTACGGCTTCGAAGTGCCCCTCAGCTCAGAGAGCACCTGACACTAGACTACCACCCAACCACCCATTCTTCTTTACGGCTTCGTAATGCCCCTCAGCTCAGAGAGCACCTGACACTAGGCTACCACCCAATCTCCTTTACGGCTTCGTAATGCCCCTCGGCTCAGAGAGCACCTTACACTAGGCTACCACCCAACCACCCATTCTTCTTTACGGCTTCGTAATGCCCCTCAGCTCAGAGAGCACCTGGCACTAGGCTACCACCCAACCACCCAATGTTCTTTACGGCTTCGTCATGTCCCTCACCGAACCACCCATCTCCTTTACGGGTACATGTATACACGCTTATAATATCTTTGACAAATCGCTGACCGCTTCGTATCTGCACTTTAAAACAGTTTTCCCAATTAAGCCATACTACCAAGAGACATTTACAGATTGTCATTAGGTATAATTGCAGTAACTTATATAGCCAGGAATAAGGCATTCAATTTAACTAATCCAAATGGTTTCTTTAATTTCAACTAATGTTTGCAGTGGTGTCTCTTCTCTTCACACGGACATATCAGCTCTTTTCTGTGGTCCACATTTGAGAAAATTTTCAATTTCGTTTAATGACTTTCTTGCGTTTCAACCAAACATTTTATGAAAGTTTCACAGTAATGAAAAACATGTTACGCTTAAGCTTGTAATTGATACTACTTTCTGCACACAAGCCATTAAGACGAGATTTCGTGGTAAATTGCCTTATTTGAAAAAAGCTTTACTTGTACGATTTACGTGAGGATAAATATATCCTTGGAACGGCTATGAGGCATTCGACTGGCATAAATAAAACCAAGTTCCACAACAATAAAACAGACAAATCTTATTTCAGCTTTCTTTTTACCCGGCTTAATATACAAATTAATTTGCGTCGGGTATGTTCATCTAAAAGTAAGTTATAAAAAACAAGGTTTATATCATATTTCTATCTCTTATTCTGTATAATATTTACTTGAAGTGTAACATTGCCAATAATGAGTCAACAGTAGTAATTAAATAAAAAGAACAGAGTTTTAAACATGCCAACTTGCACCGGTTAGCGGTGTATTTTTCCGAACACCATGCTACTGTTATCGTCTTATTTAAGAAAGAAAAACGTGATCTTCCGAAGTAGCAGGACACGCAACGTACACAGTGAACGACATCGCTCACTAGCTTTGCAATGTATATAACTAAAGATTTCGTTGTTAATGAAATGGTGCACACGGGACTTATTGTGTTCAAGGGTATTCGTTCATATGACGTCGATTTAATGAAACTGGAGCCAGCGACTCTTACACAACCAAAGTCAAGGCACTTTCAGCATTGGTCTACTTTTTCTACATTAGCTCAGTAAGAAAGATAATGTTCCACCAGATATAAGTACGAGATTATGAATGTAAGTTTGCAACGTACTGCCCTTTACTATAGCAAAACAAATGCATTCGAAATGGTACAGTTATATGATATTTAAAATAATTTAATTCAAAACATATTCCCACATACATGATACAATAGCTCTTATTTGTTTTTATTTGTTCCTTTCGGAAATTCTGTAGAAGACAATTATTTTGGTTTTAACAGGCGGTATAAGCCATACTAATTTAGTTTCTGCGGAGGTTGAAGTAAGAATGCCGCAGAGAGGTTGTCCTCGTGTCGACTGTCAGTTCTGGATCAGGAAGGTCGACGACGAAGCTTTCCGGAGGGGACACTCCAGACAGTGACAAAACGTTATCCAAGAGAGGGGATATAAAATAGACGATGGGACTTTGATAAATGCAACCTGTGGCACTGGGCTCAGTAAAACGATAAATGAAACCATGTTTTGCCGACTGCCGAAAAAGTATGTCAATGAGTATGAGAGGGCTTGAGTCTCAGTAGCGTTCATCTTCTTCTACATATAGGTTAATCGAGTAAAAATTTCTAGGTTTATGATATAAACAAAACTTAATGCCAACAACATCTGACTAAATTAAAAATGTTATTTATAATATTTTTCTTTTTAAATTAATGTGCTTCTACAGAACAGAGTTGATTTAAAACATCCCATAACCACAATAGTAAACGGAAGCAGTGCTTTTTTAAGTAAGACTATCATGACATAATGTCGTGATATATTATTTTTAATAAGCATCGACCAATCGAAATGTTAATTAACACAAATTCACACGGCTTTGTCATAAAAATGTGTGTCGTATAATGAGAAATTAGTTAAAACACCGTTAAACAACCGTTTGAAATGAAGTTTCTATGTTGCATTTTGTCTTCACACGGTTAAACACACTGGTGTCATTTCATGGGAATTGGCAATATAATCATAATAACGTAAAATACCGTAAAAAATAACGTATATTGATTGATTCGAATGAATCAAAACGACCGTTAATTTCTTAGCTAAAAGGTCGTCAAATATCCATGATGTGTATATTTTAATAACTAGTTTACACCAGTCGAGCGCTAGGTATTTTCAAAAGTAGTGACTAATAGTGTGCAAGGGCGTGATAGAACTTAGATAGTTTGTGATCAGACCGGACCTTAATGTGGACAATCACTACGGCTTAGCCCATAGGGAAACATAGTCTTCTACAACCACGGAGACCTTCAACCTGAGGGCCTATGGTTGGTTGTCTATAACTTCTACCTAGAAGCCATGATAATGAATACAATGCGAGGGCAATCCCTTTTAAGCAAACGTTATGTAACTTCTAACCAGACTAACGTTTGCCATAAAGCCTTATTACAACAAAGGGAGGCAAGTCACGGACGTTGAGTAAAAAAATGTAGCTTTACCTTTGTTTCTTATTTCTTCATGCCATAATAACTTTTAATCCAAGAACAGTTGGGAATAATCCACGGTAAAAAAAATCCAACCAGTAGTATCACACATCACTGAAGAAAAAAACAAATGTATAATTAGATATAAATGTTAGATCGGTTGATATAAGGTTTTAATGATTAATAGCAAATTGTGGATAACTTTTAATAAATTACCTGCAATAACTTATAGTTTCCAATAACGCGCCATATATTTCACGACCTAATGGTGCTTGTTCGCCTGTTAGAATGAAATGGTTTTAAACTCCTTGGTTGGACCGATAAAAGCAGTCATTACACAGTCGTCATTAAAAGAAATTGGTTTGGCAGATAATAAAACTAAGCATCTTATAGCAGAGATAAATACGCATGTACTGACTTCGTCACGACTACTTATTCTTCAGTTACCGAGATATTTATAAATTTCGAATAAAGGCAATTTTTGTGATAATTAACATAATGACTTCCGGATTCGAATTTCAGGCGCCGGTTTGATAGCTCTTGGGAAACACACGGTTTTACAAGGTTTACTAGGCACGTCAGAGCGAAAGCGTCCAAGTTTCGAAAATAAAAGTTTAAGAAAACAAAAAAGTAATGTGAGCTTGAGTCGATAGAATACACGCAGCAGTTTTTTTTAAAAATGGTGATCTGGTTGTGGGGATGGACAATTTTCAGTATCCTGTTAGAACTGATCGGCCCCTTAAATTGTGTGTTGCGCTTTGCTTGCCATATCGTTTGAGTATATTACATAAACTATTTTCGGTAAAATGTCACGTACAAATTTTTCACAATGATTAATTGTCAGTTGTATAAATGACACTGTTTTTTGTGGCGACTAGAATGATTATTCATTGAATAATGGTTTATTTACAGAGGTATCTCCTATAATCCAGGAAAAGTCCACCAATTTTAGGAATCGATTGACTCTAAGTTACTGGTTAGTTATCCTCACAGTCAGAACAGTCTATGAACTGACGCTCAATTTTTTTAATTTATTTTTGTTATCCTTTAAAATAAAATCCTATTACACACTTCCATATATAGAGTGTTATTCTTTTAATTATATTTGTTATCTGCATATTTAAATAACTTTCTCCATAATCAAGACACTAAACCACTGTGGAGGTTTTATTTTTCAATAAGTATTTGACAACGTGTTTTATTTACTATCCTATTGCCATTTATTTATCTTTGTTGTCCATTTCCTTGCATTCCTGGTGTAGATAAATGTATAATCGAAGTTTCGTGGTATTTTCTTTTAGGCTAATTTCTCAACAACATAATCGTTGATTTGATCCAGTTGGTAGAAACAACTGCATTAACCTCCAGGTGAATGACGTCTAGGTTAATACCTTTCTCTCATTTCAAAGGTAGCTGTCCCCTCTGTGATCAGCCGTCTTAATTATTCATATTTAGGCCAGGTTTTATTGCACCCTGCCAGACTACCATCTACTTATAACTTACCAAAATATCAGTCTTAACTATAATGACGGCAATTAAGATTATATCCTTATCTTTTATAATTATATTATAGGAAAGACGCTAGACTACCCTTATTAATCGTAAGTCTTAATTCTGATACAACCAGGTTGTCTGTTTGATTCTTGTTTTACGTCGTATTTACTGTCGTTTCAATATACAAAAAGTTTGTTTTGAAAAATATTAAAATCGTGAGCATTATAAGCACGCTTTTGGAATTTCGGAGGAAAAATCGAATTTATATGTGGCATAGAGTAAAATATCTTCCGACTATTAGAATTGCCATGGGCGACACCTACGAAACAGGTCCGAAACGATATACATTTTATGTTGAGTGCCATTACTTACGCCTACTCTGCTAATAACGTGTCTGTTGCATCCCGCGAAATTGTTGAAATACCGGTGGTTTGAAGTTAAAAGGAGTTCATTATCTTCTTATGTCTGCCAGTAGGGTTCAAATTACTGATAATAATCTCCGAGCCCTCAAGCAACGGAAGTACAGGTTAATATCGTGTCCTGTTTTTGCACCGGTCATCTCAAATAGGGTCAGTAGTCACATCGTCTGATATAAGAGATTCCACAAGATTCATCCCAGCTTCAGATAAAAGCTACTGTACTTGTTTTAATATATAACATCAAACGGGAAGTAAATGGAATAACTATTACCCCATAAGGTCGTTTAACTGCACACATAGCAAATAAATTACCATTCTACAGGGCAGTTTTTCGAAACGTGCCGCCAGATTTTAAGGACGTACCGGGAAGTCAAGTATAAGCGAACGCCATTTAGAGGCCTATTATTTTCCTAAATATCTGTTAATGTCCAGTCAATAGGCTATAGACAACTTAAACGGAATAAGGAAATTTAAAAAAAAACAAGGTAGGCTTACTGTTGTAAGAAGTACTTGAAGTGCTGATATCGTAAGAATATAAGTATATAAGGTGGTTGCTGGGCATTAATTAGTGTTTTGATATAATTGTTTTTGTTTACTGGAGATCAAATGTACACTAGAACCGACAAACATTTCTGTCTATAGCGTACTTGTGTGTTTTATAAAGCAAGTGAACACACTTGACATATTCGTAATATGTTATACCAAAATCATTTCGGTGACCATGACAACAATGAAATAGATTCAGCTGTTTCTTTTGTGCGTCTATGATTACAGTGTACCAAAGTGTCGACAATTACACCCACGAATTTCCCCTGTAGACTCATATCCGTACAGTGATATCCTCTCAGTTACTAGGCTCTCTCCTAAACATGTAATCAAGACGATCCCTTGAGATTTTTTCCGAAAATGCTTTCTTCTGATATTGACATAATATTTTAAGACTATTATAACTTCAAGCAATCATGTATTACGAATCATTGGAGCCACTACATTTCTATAATCATTCTTTCTATAAAACAGCGTACAGGTTGTTCTATTGAATTCCGTAGCAATCCTTAGTATGAAAGTTCTTCTGGTTTGTTTGCAAAGCAAAAAAAGAAGGGCTTGCGCAATAAACGTCAAAACGAGTTGTTTATGACAAGCATGTTGTTGTATGGCCGAATCTGGTATTGTCTCTCGTTATAAACTTATTACAAGTCATGCTATGTTCTGGAAACTGAAAGATCATCTACGAGACAATAATATCAATCTAGCAAAACGTTTACCTCATAGATTCCCTGGTCTTTAACAGTAATAACACATAGCAACAATGGTTTATTTTGCAACCTATTTTGCATAGGGAACAAATAAATATGTCACAATTCTGGACCGATAGCATGTTTCCGATTCATATACAATAGTATAATATTTTACAGTACAATAAACTGTGATCAGCATGTTTTTATTCTGAGCTCGGTTGATCGAGAGAAAATTTAATTGAAAAGTCATAAATGTTTTCGTTTACCAAAATTATCTTGATTTAACAGTGTTGCACGTTACAGATCGTGAACCCGCCATGAAACTAGCTCGCTGCAGTCATTCAACCGTAATCTTGAATTCACAGCAAGTGAGATAATGTTATCTATCGGCATTGTCAAGCCATATTGCTAGGAAATAGTTGGTCATAAAATTTACATGCATACCAAGGATTTCATCGGTTCCACAGAAACTGTTAACGAATATTAATAAAAAATGATTTGGGCTGTGTATGTAATTATTGGATGCAGGGTTTGTTTTGTTGCAGCAATGTACCGTGTTGGTAGCATTTGCATTGCGTGTGACAAGTGTGAAGCAAACCTTGCCACTAACGAAATGGTAAAAAAAAGAAACATCTATCTCCCTTGGTCAGATCGATAGAACGTAAATAGCATACACCACTCTAATATTTGTCTCGACAGTCACAATTGGCAGCAACACATATTACATTACACTCAGTGAACCTTCTCAGTTGGGATTACGAGCAATGGTTACGTCATGAAAGCTACTTAATTAATTGCTTTGACATTTAAAAAAGGGATTGCACCAGAAATCTATTGTGTTAGATGAGATTGAGTGGCGTTGATCGCAAAAAAGGTCACGACACTGACATGTATCTTGAAAGATGAAGTAGTACTACCTGCACGCTTTGAACCCATAAACTCTCAGGACTGATTGCTGATCTTACATGTGTACCGGAATTAAAGACAATTACTTTCGTTATAAATGTTGTTTGTTTGTTTTATTAATTTACGTTGCCGGTGTATGGTGGAAAATCGGGAAGAAACCTCGTAAAACCCACCCCGCGAACTCCGCAGCCACTTATAAATGTTGTAATGCACACTTTACAAGCCGGTAAAACAGATTGTATCAATGCATTGTTCAAAGCAGTTTTCTTTTCTTAACGAACAATGGTTATATCTGTCCCCACACTTGTTTAAAACAAAATCGATTTGACTAACAGATGAAGTTCACGATGTAAGTTCAGTGTAAGTACTTATAGCGTTTATGAACGTATTATGGCAATATTCAAAACAGTACTAATTTCATAGCAATCAAATTTGGTAATTTCGTGGAACAACCATTTAACATTTATTGTACATTTACTGAACATAGTTTCCAGATGACGTTTCTTGGGTTTTCTGCCGAAGGAAACATATCTTACTGGATGTCTACGAACGCGTAGCAACAGAAATAGATCTGGATTTTGTTTTGTGCAAACAACTCTTTAATTCGAAGAGCCCCTACGCTCCTACTCAGCGGCTGTTGATACATGACATCTACTACAGTCCGGTATACTGGTTTGTAGTAAATGTATGTAGCAATAGCGTAGGAGCGCAAAGAGCCCCGTACAACCCCGTTTTTACTCCTCAGTCCTTGGCTAAGGAGTACTGATATCGTCGTCCATCTGTGACGAGGCTGGATGTGTGTCTGTGCGGTTTCGTTTCCAAGCCATATCTCTGTAACTAACGCAAGACATTTGTTGAAACTTGCTTGCTGTAACCACTGCATACTGAAGTTGTGCCCCTGTAAGTTTCATGTTTAGGTAAAATTTAGTTTTATGTAAAACAAATATAGTTTAGAAACTCTTCTCTGAATACCAATTATAGCTAATGTATTCCGAAAACTTTTGAATATTCAGCAGTAGAAATACTTTTATTGCATTGGATAAGAATCACGGAAGTATACGTTTAGGGGTGTGGTTACTCTGACCAGGGTATGGTCTCTTGATTGGTCAACAGCTAAGCAAATTACGCCCAGGAGCTTAGCAGGTTGTATCGAGATGCATAGGATTGGTTAAAAGCTACAGCGGAAACAGTATTTATGTATTCTCCCATCCTTATTTTGGGGTAAAATCTTAGCTGTATATTCCGGACATTTTCTTATTCTGAAGTAACGCTAAACACCTAGCCGAACTTGTAAATTATAGAAGTAGACTATGAATAATAACAAGATTTGTGCTCGTTTTTTCCCTTACACGTCCGTATCTCTGAATTTTAGGACAATCATATTTTTATCTACAAATATATAGTGTTGTAGAACGATAAAATCATGTTTCATATTGATCGTCTCAACTCAATAATTTTAATTCACGCGCGGATTTTGGTTCAGAAATGCAGTTGTTGGTTTTAGATCACTCAGTTGTCTTTGTGCACATGTCACATGTCAAAACACTCGAGTTTCCGAACCGATACTAAAAATCTACTGGACCAGTAACTCACAAAATGTACTGGTGAAGAAACTGGGATCGTTCAAGTTAACAGCCGCATTTTTTAGCCGCAAGACGGCTGCCGTCGCCCGTTAACTACTACAGACTAGTATGATGACAGGCACAAAATATTCCCTTGAAGAATGCTTCGATCGTTTTTAACCATATGAACTGCAAATGCATTATATTGCATTTCAGTAAATTGCACAAGTCATTGACAATTAAATCATTCAAAAAAGAAAAACCCCAAAAAAGAATTTAAAAAGAATTAATACAAAATCTATGAGTGATCTCCCTTGAATTGTTTTCTTTTAGGTCCGCAAACCGTCCATTGACCTACATACATTTTGTGCTTACTTGTATACGTCGTTCCTAATTAGCCCTGATTGTTTTCACGGCTTTAATAATTTCTTATTTATTTATTACTTAATTAGTTTTTCAGCGTTCTTGTACCCGGCCTCTTGTGAGCGTTTTTGTACGTTAAAAATTATCTTAAATTATCATACACGAGAAGCGGCCTGCCTTGCACAATTTTCTTATAACGAAGTCAGGGGCAAAGTTTTATCATTATTTTTCGATTTCAACCCAATATTTATGCATATATAAATTGAAAAACTTTGATTCGCACCACCAGGTAATTTTTTGTGGTACTGTTACTGAACATGATCTCAGGCAACTTTTGCGACAGATAAAATAAATGACTGGTCCGTCGAACCAGTGTCAGACGCAAATTACAGGTCCGTTATAATTTGTAGGCCTACTGGTCTCAGACCAGCTGACTACCGCAAATTTCGAACCCCGGGTAAGATTCCTCGACTATATACGCAGGTTGGGCACAGTATCTCGAAGTAGGTATATATACGGCCTCGTTATAGGGAGGGGCCTACTCTCCATACCTCGTTTGTGGTACACAGCTTTGGAAAATCTAATTAAATCATTTTAAAACTGTTGACATTGCTTTAAATTTAAGGAGGTAATTGTGCAACATTTAGACACAACTCACTGATGTTCACAACAACGTTACAAACTAATGTTGCAATATTCATTACAGTGTTGCACAATTGGAATTGACACATTTCGCATGAATGTGTGTGCATACCATTTACACCAATGGCATAAATTTAACACTAAGGTGTGGTATAATGGTATGTCTGAATATAGCTTGAGCGGGGAAGTGTGATGGCACGCCTCAAGGCATGCAAAAAGCTTACATTATGATTTTGAAAGGAAAAACAAGAAGTATTATATTTCATCCAAATGTAAATGTAATTGTTTTTACTCATACCATTTCTTATTCTGTATTTCCACAGAGCTATACAGTTTATTAATTGTACTACACATGTACGTGTATAATATGCTAAAACACACCAAAAGTGTGAATATATGTAAAATGGTACTGTTTTAATACACAAACAAGACGTCAACTATAAAATAACACATCTTTATCAATATGAACCATTCCAAAACAACTATCCATACATCAACTTGTACATGGAGAACCTATTGTGTAACCAATACTGTGCAACTGTTCAATCTCCCTGCCTGTAAAACTTCTTTAGACTGAGGAGTGATGTAGTTTCATTGCTCCCTCAAGTTATTTTGATAGATCTGTTTTATTTCTTTACTTTTTTTACAGTTAATTTGTTGTTGGATTGATTGAGGTTTTCGCTGTATTTAAATTTATATTACGGCGTGCCAGCGCAATGGATGAAAAAAAGCAATGCATATTGAACAACTGAAAGAATATAGGCCTAGTCTATTTTATTTGATTCAGGCAGCATGACGGGCTTTGGTAACTGGAGAATGTACCCGAAATATGTGCTGGAAACGCAACGAAGGCATAAAAAGTAATTGTTGTTGTTTTGATCTGCTGGAAAGTAAAGGAAAAATCAAGATGTCTCCCAACAAGTTACATAATGCAGATCAATAATCCACCATTTAACTTTCTCGGTGCAATCATTCAATCCTAATCTAGTTTATATCAACTGTCAACATAAATGTCAATATAAAATTGACCTTGTCAAGCTTTGTTACTTTAAATTCCCTTCCGTGGGCACACTTGGAATATATCACAGTTTGACTGTCAATAATGGAAATGTTTAAGGCACATACTATCTTGTTCTCTTTCCGCCGTTTGAGGACCGCCATCAAGATGTTATTAAATTAAAACTTTAACGGTTGATTGGCATACATGCTGCTAAAGCGATCATTTTGTATCCGTCGAGTATTTTCAAGGTGCTAAAGGAAACATTGAATTATAAACAGAAACAAATATGAGCTACATGTGTTTTCAATTCCACAACCTACTTCGGGTGTTGTTTTTTTGTTGAATTTTCAACGTAACCCATTAACATCAATATTCATTGATTTGCGTGCATCAACGGCATTTTAAGTGATAGCTGGATATTACACACACTGGATGCAACTGATTGGAACAGGAATTGGCCTAAAGGATAGATACATCCCCGTATCAAGGCTTGTGTATAGAAGCCGATAGAAACCATTTCGCTTCCTCGCTGATGTGTCTTCCATTTGAAAGATGAAGTAGCCAGGTGGCTTCCATAGTCTTCTATTCTCCTGCAAATGGTCAGATCTTCTTCGAATGTGATCGGTAAAATTATAACTCTATTTACAATTGCAAAACCCCTTGCAATGGAAAATGGCAATAGATTTTCAGTCAGCTTCCATTTATAGACAGAAGTATGGTTACAGTCTTTTACACTCACTGTTCTGGAGTTCTTGTGGGCCTTAGATATATTAAGAAAGTTTTCCGGAGGCTGCAGAGTTAGTGGTGTTTTCATTACGAGGTTTCTTCTCGATTTTCCTCCATTCAGGGAATAGGCAAATTTGTCAAATAAGCGAAATACTCTTAAGCAAGATGTAAAGCACCAAACAAACCGACAAAATAAATAAATCTAAAGGGGCGACCACTCTGATGTTCATTGCGTTTAAAACAGCACTTAATAAACCCCAGAGCAGATCAGTATTAACAAGGATCATGGTAACAAAAATGTTGGAAAGAAATTACCATGACCTTTGAAAAAATCAAATACGCATCAGACACGCATCGTCTTTGGTGACACGGACATTTTTCCCTAAATGAGGCAAACGAAAACACGCAGAACTGATTGCTGCTCTTTTCTGGGGATCTGAATTCAAGACATTCACTTCAACCAGAAATCTGTTTGTGTATACATGTAAATAAAACTCGTTCTCCAAATCCTATCTAGTAATAGAATAATAACACTCCACACTTCAGCAGGTAAAAATAGTACCCATCCAATGGTCCTTTTTGTTCATTTAAGACACCAACGCAAGGGGGAAAAAACTCGGGAAAGTAAACGGTTTGTGTGATTAGGGTTTTACGCCATACATGTACTTGAGGTTATTTCACTCATAATAAAACTTGCGAAATGAGTACAGTAAACCACCCTAAACGACCACTGGCAAAACACCACTGTGCTTTCAGAGAACAAAAAAAGAACACCACAACAAATCCCACTACTAACGACAGTTTAATAGCTCAGAGCGCATCAGCTCCGGCCCTACCATCCGCTGACATGAATGTATTTCAAAATAAAGGCTGTAGCACAGGTTTCTCAGAAATGCACTCTAAGACAAAATTAGACCATTTGCAACAATTGTTAACTGCAAACAGTGGTGACTGTAACAAAACTTTTTTTCTTCTTTTTTGTTAAAGCTTTATTCCAATGGGAGCGGTTTCCCACAATAAATCATTTGCATGGTACATATATTTTGGTGCAGTGCAAGTATAGACAAGGCTGCATGTAACATAAGTTCAAAACTGGATCATACGAACATATACTATGTACAAATAAGCTGGCTGGGGATTTGATTTTATCAT
>JAVFBZ010173155.1:0-16193 GCA_032466195.1 Katharina tunicata | reverse complement strand
GTCAATATGACAGACAAAGGACCTGTAACAGGACCAATATGGCAGACAGAGGACCTGTGACAGGGCCAATATGGCAGACAGAGGACCTGTAACAGGGCCAATATGGCAGACTGAGGACCTGTAACAGGGCCAATATGGAAAAACTGTATTAATAATTTCAAGCGAACATCGACTACACTCTACAACGTAGTAGAGTCTGCTGTGGTGAAAACAGCGAGAGAGAAAAACCCACACTCGCATTCATCAGAAAAGTTCCGATATATCCTTTCGTTCGACAGGATTCCTCTAACCTGAGCGATGTGTTGAAGGTGGTTTAGAAAGTTAAACAGTACCACCTACTAAGTCACTAAGCAGCTTGTACATTTTTCGGATAAATTCATTAACTTACCGGTGTTTGATGGCGTTGAGGAGGGAAGAAGATGAATAATTAACGACCAGGGTCGGCCGTTTGCCACTGTATGTAATAAACCATTTGTTGTCCTTCGTTGAATAAAGGAAAACATTATCCCCCGTTTATGAGCATGGTAGTGTACGTACATCATTATACTCTCACTTGGGTTTAACTGACATCTTCTGGCAGCCGATTTAAAATTAAGGTCAAACATTCACAGGATTTAGAGTTTGTTCGCTGGTCTGCTTAATCTAAAATGACAACGCAAAAACCTAATAATTCCTGTTCTATAACGATACAGTTACATTTATTAAATCTTTTATATTGAATTGTACATAAAAATGGTCCAGTATGTTTAGTCTAGAATTGTTCAAGTCTCATGATGAATCTCAATGGTTTTCAAAAGAGGCTCTACCAAAAGGTAAGTCTGCGAAATGCAAGGCTGATTCTTTAAAACATAACTAGAAAAATAAGTAGCGCGCAAGATTACACTTAACGGTTAAAAAACAGGCATCAAAATCGATGAGATTGTTGTCACAATGAGCAAAATGAAGTATTTTTTATAAATAATGTTATTTTGACGGTTGGGTTTCTTCACGGATTATGAAAAATTCTAAACTAAGCATACATTGACCTTTTGACAGGAAAAACCATGATCTGATGTGACGAATCAAGTGAGCTTGTAGTTGTTCAACAGCGCCACCGATGACTTCGTTCCTCTCCTTCCGTGGCTTTAATCCAATTATGTAGGTCAAACGATTATCCGAGTTATGGAGGTAGCCGTTATGGTTTGACCACTAATGTCTATAAGGAAAAAAAGATAGACAAGACAGCAAATGAACCACCTACCAGTAGTGCTATTGAGTTCACTTGTACGTGAATATACCTAATTGCATTGTTTACAAAGGCATGATATATTAATGTGGCTGATTTCCCAGAACACCGCGTAGGAACAGAGAGCTAGTGTGATGAGATTGTCACTATTAATCTACTGACAAGACAGATCAACCCTTCAATAAAAATCAGTCCTCTTTTTTTCTCTTCGTCAATATCTTTGCACTAACTGATATCTCTGGATTCCCATGTCAGCATACAATTGTCTTTAGGTTCGCAAGCACCATTTATTATGTCCGAGGTATTTTATCCAAAATGAATTACCCTTGTAAGTATATTTGTTACCCGAATACTCACAAAAAAAAAACCAAACATAAATTTGAATGCCATTCAATACAGGTGCAATCATCTATTGAACTGCAGTTATTGGTTAGCCTTTAAGATTATTTTTCATTAGTAGAGAAAAAATAACTTGACCAATATTCACGAAACTATACTGACCGACGGTCATGAGTTGCAATTTAATTGATTCCGCTGCCACCGAACGAGTGCACACGACCGAGCGTTGTTTGACTTATATCAACGGGTCATGCTGTTAAATCGAAAAAAAAAGGTGAAATTATTTCAGAAAGTCTCGTTGATTAAAGTTTGATTTGGTGATTCTCGACATATTTGTTAAGAGATGAACGTCGTTAGTCTATTGGGAAAAGTCCGCTCGCTTCAAACAGTACCCTACAGTCCGATCTCTAATATCTCTGTTCATTGCTCATGGAACGTAACAAGGACAATCTGTGTCTGGTGCCGCAGGGTAATCTCCATTGAAAGCGATATTGGTGTGTTTGCATGGACACTGTCAGAGACACCATACAACATGTGCATTGTACATGTTGTATGGTTTCCCCATCCTATTGGAGAATACATAAATATGAATAAGCTACAATACAATGTCCCCAAACCTCTGATATCACGTTGAATTGCATATCTGCACACTTATTTCAATTGATACCTGTAGTATCGATTTCATTTACACGGAATACCAGAAATTAATTGCAGGAATAAGCTAAAATGCAATGTGTCTAAATCTCTGATATTAAGTTGAATTGCATATCTGGAGACTAATTTCAAATAATAATCGTAGTATCAATTTTATTTACACGGAATACCAGCAATTAATTGCAGGAATAAGCTACAATACAATGTCCCCAAATCTCTGATATAAAGTTGAATTGCATATCTGGAGTCTCATTTCAAATAATAACTGTAGTATCGATTTTATTTACACGGAATACCAGCAATTAATTGCAGGAATAAACTACAATAAAATATCCCCAAATCTCTGATATAAAGTTGAATTGCATATCTGGAGACCAATTTCAAATAATAACTGTAGTATCGATTTTATTCACACGGAATACCAGCAATTAATTGCAGGGATAAGCTACAATACAATGTCTCCAAATCTCTGATATAAAGTTGAATCGCATATTTGGAGACTAATTTCAAATAATAACTGTAGTATCGTTTTATTTACACAGAGCAACAGCAATACACTTGACTTTGGGGATTTGACGGTATAAATGGGGTCAGATCAACATAACATAAAATTGGTGGTTACCGTCTGGGTTCCAATTATGGGGCGGATGGTTGGCATGCAGGAGCTTACCAATCAAACGAACAAGCCTTTTCTCCACTACTTATATGGTGTCGCCCAATCACATTTTGCTCTAGTAGAAAATTTAGCCAAATACTATGAATATATTAATAAATATAACATGTATTTAAATCTGTGCTATAACCTTATTGATATTTATTTGATAATTCATGTATATGTATTTGTTGATGAATTTTTACTATAAAGAAAGCAAGAAATTTCATAAACAAATATATTATTTATATACAGTTTCAATGTGACAGAATAACCATATCAGTGATGATACAAATAGTAATAAACCGAACAAAAAAGAACAGGATGTTCGGAATCCTATGTAACATGACTAAATGAGTCATTAATCAATATAACCAGAAGTTAAAAATCCATGAAAGTGATGATTCCGTTAAGATGAGTAGCGACTAGGGAGTCGGTTCCTGGTCTAAAAAATGCCGTTCATGCAGGATTAATTGATTGATTGATTGATGTTTAACGCGGTGTTCAAGGGTGTTTCACTTATACGACTGCGGTGTATTCCAACAGTAGACAGCCACTCTTTCCACAACTATAAAATGTGAAGTAACTTAAGTGTTTTTGCATTAGGACAGGTAATGTTCCGCCAGTGCTAAATATGACAGCATGAATATGATATGAAAACATACCGCCCTTAGCCAGAGAGAATGGTAAAGTGTGTCCGTCACAGCACATATGAGCTTAAGTGTAAAACACAAAGATGGTCCTGTTCATTACTCTATCGTCGCTGTTCAATGCGCAAGTTTACAATCGTGTCCAGTAGTATGTATGTTACTTGGACAAAAGCGATCAAAGTTACTGACATTTATCTGTGTAATTGACTGACGCATTTGTTTAGTATGAAATAAAACGTTCATATATCATGACAGAACTGATGCGAGTGAAATACGAGCGAAGTACCTTTAAGTATGGTGTAAAACCCTTTTCAAATAAACAACTCAATTATGTAGGTCAAAAGGTTCGTCCCCAGTATATTATGAAGTTATTCGTAATGATGTGTCCATTAATGCTACACAGACAAGATAGCTGATATGCTACATACATTAGGATCACTGATGTATTAATTGGTCTAATTGCTTTTTTTCAGAGAGTCATAAATTATTTATAAATTCATATGGTTGATTTCCCGTAACGGTACCAGAACACTGGAGTCGGGAGTTATACAAATCCCATGGTCATAAATAAATGTTACCATCTGTTGCATCAACTGGAACATTGTAAAACATTAACAACCATCTCTTGTAATACAATTATATGTCGTCCTATTTGCTATGCGAGTGAATTGACCCAGCTGAAACCAATGGATCTCATTATTACATGTTAATTTGACTTTATAAACAAACTTGTCTTTAAGTCAGTTTATGAATCACGTACGGGGGAGCATTAATGCAATAAGGATAATGGATTGTGACGAGTCACTACAGTGAATTTTTAATGTTATCTCTCAGCAGCCTAAGGTATTAATCGCAATTTAAAATAGCCGGAACTATATTGTTCATGCTGTTAGTGCCCGTTTGTTAGCTCTATATATGTTTCATGGGTTTCCATTCACTCGACAATATTTTCTGAGACAATTTCAAGGATGAAGACCATCTTTAGCACAGTTTTATATTATGTTAACAAGCAATATATTGGACGAACAAAACCTATATTGAGTATTAAGTTAGTGTCTATAAAAACAGTGACAGAACCTCATCTATGTAACATTCCTTTTTACTACAAGTTTTTAACTCTTGAGCCTTTGAACAGAATTGGCTTTAACACATCGATCCTTCTGCCATTTCCATTCTTTTGTTTGTATATCTCTCAGGCCAGTCAACTTCGATAGAGTTCAATCAGAATCCAATCAGATTTTAAAGCTTCTTCAGCTTACGAATTTAAATTATTTGACTTGTTTTTTTTTATATATCGAATACATGTAGCTGTCTATTGGAATAGTTGGATTCAACTTGGTTATGGAGAAAACCAAAAAAAGATAATGCTTGTTTATGTTTAGAAAGCTGGTTTAAAACAATAATATGGATGCAATCGTTGAAGAAGAACACAAGCCATGAATATCGTTACATTTAAGGCATCACATATTTATTTCAGATTAGTGTAGTTTATAGCGGTATTGTTTTACAAATGAATAGATATTGAGAAAGCTGGTTTAAAACAATAATATGGATGCAATCGTTGAAGAAGAACACACGCCATGAATATCGTTACTTTTAAGGCATCACAGATTTATTTCAGATTAGAGTAGTCTATAGCGGTATTGTTTTACAAATGAATGGATATTGAGAAAGCTGGTTTAGGAAGCTGGTTTAAAACAATAATATGGATGCAATCGTTGAGGAAGAACACACGCCATGAATATCGTTAAATTTAAGGCATCACAGATTTATTTCAGATTAGAGTAGTTTATAGCGGTATTGTTTTACAAATGAATAGATATGAATGGTATATTCATTTCTTAACATTTGACGTGCGGTTCCTGGTTATTGTAGCTCGCGGGTAAAAGAACAAGTTATTATTTTCATTGCGTATGTTCTTATCCCACTCTCAACTTACGGACTAATTGACCCTAAATAAATGCTTGTCACCGTCTGCTCTGTGTTCCTTAATAATCAAAGTGGATAATTACAATTAACGGCAGATGGGTTAACGATTTCTGTGTTTGGTCGTTGCTGTGTTTATTGAACAAAAGAAGAAAACGAATAAATGAGTTCCGGAAAGGTTGAGAGCCTTGCACATTTCTAACAATATGGTAAAAAAGCTACCCTTTAGAGTCATGTTGCGTTTTCCCTACTACAGTGTCTGTGGATGTCTCTTGGCCACATTTTCACTTATGTGTTAAGCACGTTTTACAATCAGGCTAAGGCGGCTTAATCCACACAACCGTACACACAAAGTCGTTAGTTGAATTAATGAGTCTATATACACATAGATTATGAAGACGGAAACAGCAAATATGTCACAATGCTTCAGTTCCAAGCCAGAATCATTAATTGTTAGGTGTGTGATTGTTTTTTTTATTAAAGCATTTTTATTTGACATAAAAAAAAACAACGTTTGTAAAAGTTGGATACTGTCAGAGTGCATATAAAATTCATATAAAATAGTAACAAAATTTATTTAAGCAGTTTATATATGCAACAAATATATTGACATTTAAATAGACTCGGTTTACAAATATACAGGAAGATTCATCATCCAACAGAGAACATTTGTATAAAGGAGGATTTCGGTAAAGGATCATACATACATACATAATTTAATAACTGGCGGCTCCATTCCTAAGAATGATGTGCGCCATGACTAGGTTTGTCTAATTTTTCTTAAGATAAAATTACCCCAACACACTATATAGACCCTACTATAATTGATCTAAGATATATATATATAGTTACTAGATGTTGTATACATGACTAATGTGAGGCAAAGGATAGATAGTTTAGATAGACAGAAGGAAAGCAGATATGAGTGGGAACATCAATGACTAGACACACGTTCCAAACATTACAATACAAAAATACTAAACAAAAAGTAAATATAATTAACTTCTACAACAACTACATAGGAAGTTAGCAGTAATCTGGAAAACCTGGGCAGCAGAACTTTGAGGGTTCAGTATTTTAGGCAGCGTAGGATTAAAAACTCCAATACTTTGAAGTTCAGAATAAAAACGGGTACGCTGTTGATTATATACACGACAGCGGTCGGTAAAGGATCATCAAAGTTTAAAATACACTCTTTGGAGGTAACTTCTTTCTGTTTGTGAAAAACAATTATTTAGAAACCTAAAAAATCACACATTATCTTTATGTCCGTTGGTCTGCATACATATAGGCGTGATATAATACATCAACGAGTTCCATTGATGTCTTATATCACGCATATATGTATGCAGGCCAACGGACATAAAGATAATGTGTCATTTGCTTTTTTCGTTTTATAGGTCGATCATAGAAGAGAAAAATTAATGTTTTTGTACAAATGTTGAGCGATATATGTTTATTTATGACGCAATAAGACAGACTTCGCTTGTGTTCTTTTGAGTATATTACTCTTTACAAAAATATATAAAGAGTACCAACAATTATGACATCTTGCAACGTTCAATTAAAAACAGAAAGTCAGTCTCATTCCTATCCAGTTAAAATATGAATGAATAGATTCCGTCCAGTTTTCGTGTCACTTGGAATAAAGTTTGATGCTGTAGTCGACGGTCCATTACTACCATATCGACTTTGCATCGCTCTGGTTTACTTGCAGCTTGAGACGAAAGCTCCAAAATAAACCACCCGGTGATCTTTGCATTCTTTGACAAAAACTGTTCATTAACGGGGTTTCAACAGTTGAATGCCCAACCGACCAAGCCACCGAGCGGCACGTTAATTTTTCATCTAAATTCCTAAATTTACCAGCCGCTGGCGTCTTCATGAGAAAACATATATAAATTATAAAGGTCCCTTAGTGACTGTCTGTAATAAATCATGTATCAACTGTCACCATCGGCTGTCTTTCATTAGGAAGAAAAGAAAACCTTAGACAATGACTATAAACCTGGCAGAGTATGTGAAGAAATTCTACCCCAGGTATATATCTCAAGTTAATGAGATTGACTTAACATTTAAATTGAAAACCATGTGCCATGTGCCTGAAATAAAGAATTATTATTATTATTATTATTATTATTATTATATCTATGACCATGCCTCCTTGCAGCTGATTTAAAGTTAATTCAAATGTTTAAATGATTGAGGTCAATGACAATAGATTAAAAAGGAAACAATTTTGTTTTATGATTTTGTGGTCTTCTCCATGTGTTCATCGCAATCAAAATCGGTCGTACTTATCGAGAAGAAAAATGGAGTAATTTACCAAAAAAAACTAATAAATGTCTAGTTAATCTATTATTTCTGAACAAGAAGGTTAAATAGACTTGCGTGCATATCACTAAATTAATAACATGAAACATTATGAAATCACAAGTTAATGAGATTGACTTAACATTTAAATCGAAAACCACCGATAGCTTAGAATTGGTAGTTCGAAAGTGACGATAAATCTTAATAATTTGCAACTATAAATCTTGACAATTACACTTGATAGAAATTATGTTACGTTTATAATTTTGTTTACGGCCGATTGTGGCGTATCAGTAAACATGTCAGGAAATAGACGGTAAAGTAGATAATGAACCAAGTGTGAATATAAGGCTAAAAAACATCAACAAAATTGCAATTATCTCTAATCACACAGTTATTGGTCGCCTTGTGTTAAACATGTTGAGCTAGAAATAGACGGAATCGAAAAGAGGAACCGAATCAGTCGTATGGCACTCCTGAAGGAAGGTAGACCGCCTTTGGTTGGACTGATCCAGCTGTTACCAGTCAACTTCAAGGAAAATGATATTAATTTGGCTCAATGCCGAGGACACGTACCTAAGCGAAAAATAACAGTTAAATTATTTCCGACGAATCAGCAATCATATAACGATAATCGTGTAAGCTGTCAGGGTGCCACAGTAACTATTTTACAAACAATCTGTCAGTTTCCAGAGATTTTAGCTACAGGATGAAATATCCGTATTCATATTCACTTAACTTTACACCACAGACGATATTATCGTATCTCTTTTATAGTGTTTTGATGATTCTCTCCATTTTCAAGATGAACTTTAATTTATTTGGGAGAAACCCATATTTGTTCAACGCACTTTTGCGAAAACAGAAATGAATATGGAATTGAATACACAAAATTTTATCTGGCGTCGTTGTTTTAAATTGACGTTTTAGGCGAACTTCCTGTGGTTTATGACTAAATTAAAATTTTGCAAATCTGGTCCTTTTCTGATGAATATTTGTTTCTTGATTTCACATAAAAGAATACTACATATACAATTCTAAATATTAAGAGTTCAGTGAAATAGTTATCAGTTAATAAATCGATTTGAGTGTAAATCGAAAATATTCATATCACGTATAGCTGGAACAAAAATACAAACTAGCATTGAACATTTGAAATTTCTATATGTTAAGAATCAGTTGTCAGTGATTTTGAGGACAATTTCCTTCAACCTATTTGGCTGACAAGCTATCATATCAGAGAAATTAATTTAAGTACGGCGTAAAACCCCAATTAAACAAACAAAACGCTAAGCTTGAATTACGTGTCTTGTGAACGAAGAGAGTGTTACACATGGCTCAAGGATCCACTTAATTATAGCTTGAAGGTAAAAAATAAATCAGCTTTTATGTATGTTTTTTTGGGCTGTGTTCTCGTTTCCGCCCTGACTTTGCGGAATAACTACGGGCTAATCACACAGTGCAAACACTGCCTTACGGAGTTCGTTCGTTAAAAATCATTGTACATAATCGATTTGAGCATTTGCTCAGTGTGGCAGACTTCGTAACAAGCTACGGTATTTACACAAAGTTGTATTTATTGGATTTTATGGATGCGATGGCGTGTGGATGGCGTGTGGACAAATAGTCGTAATACTACAGGCCCTGAAAAGTAAAATATGTTGGTATCGCAATAACCATCACTTTTTGCTGTCGATTTCTATATAATATTTGACAGTCTTCTCTCTGGTAGACGAAAAGGTTGAAGTTTGACGGCTGCTCAAAAACTCAGGACAATGCATACCCCACGGTTTGCGTTTATTTTTGGTCATCGTTATACATACCCCGATTGAAAGAAATTAGTTGATGGTTTTTCTTGAAAACCTCCACTTCTATATATATATCTCGATATATACACACCTTCGCCTGAGGGGAAAGTAACTAGGTATAATATGGCCAGTCAAGCTAGGCTCCGATAGTATTATTACGGGCTATGATCAGTTAACCTTCCGGGTATTTGTTTTTGCTTGAACCTCAAAGTCACATACGCACCCAAATATTCTGTATTTTGGGTTTTCATATAATCACATGAATTATATATATTTTCATCAAAAAGTAAAAGTTAGAGGTATTCCGTTAATTCTACCCCCAGATTTGAAGGTAAAGGTAGCTTAAAAGCCTGGTCTAAGTAAAAAATCTGAAAAATTCTGACAGAATTTTTAAATGGAAATGTGTCAGTCTGCTGTCACAGCTCAGGCTCACTTTGATGTACCGACGTCACTCCTATTTTTTATATTTTGTTTATTGAGATTGTATCACTGGAAAGCCAACAATGGCCAGTTAGAAATCTTTAGAAATCGCCATTGGGGTCAGACCGACATTCTGTTTCTATCTTCAGTGCGGGATATCGATTTCCTGTCGCAACTGTCCATGTAAAACACGTCTCATGGAAACATTTATATACTTTTGTATTATCACGGGGATATTCTTGTTAACTTTTGTTAATTTGTCAAGAACAATCATTACTTTACCGAAAAATCTCTAGGGTCTTTGCTTTGAATTGCTACCTGGCTTCACGAACTACTGTCTTTTTCCATATTGGTTTATGAGACCTCACTATCTACTTGATGTCATTACCTCTGAAAAGTCACATTCCAGGGCTGTAATACATCATTTTCTGGTCAAATTGTTGACTGCCTAATGTGAATACTAGTATGTTAAAGTGGATTTTCGTAATAAATGCCATCTGTTATATATTTGTAAGTACAAGTCAACTGCAGAATGGACAATAACAACTCAATCTAGCTAACCTCCTGTGTGTTGACTGCCGATCAGATGAGTGGCCGATGAGTGTGCCTGATCTCCTCGTTGATTTGGAATGTGTTCTATCTGAGATATCTTCGAAAGATATATTTTCACTTTACACTTAAATACGAACAATAGCTTGTTAAGGACGTTTAAACTCTAAATACTGGTCCTGCTCATGTATTCTTGGTAATTTGCCAGAATTCGAGTCCAGAATGAAACTGGTTATAGTGTTAATCAGAAACAGATAATCTTTTTATACTACCATCCATCCGTAAAGTGCATTAAATATTAATATGGATTGTATTCATTGCGGAAATTAAAAAAAAAAAATACAGAAAATATAAACTCTTGACAATCAAAAACAATGAATTCTCCGCCGTCTTTATTGTTTGAAGAACAAAGCGTGTTTTTGATAACATTTTCTGTGATTTAGCGTATATTAAGGCTATTCACAGCATATCCCCCATCTCTATACCACGGCAGATATTATTGAATACGTCAATTTTTTGCGGAAAATAGAAATGTTGTAACTTTTTAAATGTAAAAGTGAAATGTCACTCCTGTGTCGTTTGTATATACATGAAAGTCGATGATCAATGTCAACTTCTAATGAAGGATTAACGTATACCCATCGGGATTTGCTCTAATTTTTATGTAAATACATAAAGTAAAATAGGCTTAATTAATTTGTCTAAGCAATCCATTAAGGGGGCTAGTGTAATCTAGTCTACAGAATAATTAGAAAATCACCTGTCTGCTATTTGAGTCACAGACGATCAAAACTGGCGTCTTCAATATAGACACGACGGACATATTACAGAATTCAGCGTCTAGTTATAGGGTCACGACAAGTCTATATATTCTGGAGAGAGATGCCGTATTTATTTCCAGTCAGAACTGAGTAATGAGTTGCAGTTTCTAATGTTAACAGTCTTAACCTCACTTTCGCTTCCTGGCAATAGTACATACAACCTGTCAGATGTGGATTGTATCTCATCGATTAACCCACAGTGTCTGTCAGTAATACTGCCATTAATGGTTTTACAACCTAACCAATTTATACATCCATATATCTATCCTTATATACGTATCGAATCCCGTGGAGACAAGCCGAAACTCCCTTCTGTATCAGAAAACCCTTAACTGCCTTCATCTTCATTTAGTAGACTAAGGGGTTTACTACTAACTCTAAACGATACATTTTTCAGATTGTACTTATTTTCACCCATACGTTATAGCTATGTGTGTTACATATTCTCCACATATTTATCTTCACAATATACACGTTATATACACGTTATATATATTTTGTCAAGAGTAATCACACTGGCACAGGGATATCGACTAATTAAAGTTGATAAATTATCTCATGTTCTAGATCAATTCTCATTGACAAGTTTCTAGATAGACCTGAATCTCGAGTTGTTCTGGATAACCTAAAGGCGCATCTATATATATACTGGTATCTCAAAATCCAATCAAATAAATAATTAAATAATCAGAGGCACAAATCTGTTTCAAATCCTTACCTTTGTTAAGGTTAAATCTTACCAACGGTATCATTCGTGATCGACTAAAAATTCTTAGGATGAAACGAATCTTTGTATTCATCTATTTGTAAACCAACAATTAGTGGGTGGTTATTGTTTGTTTGTTTGATGTTTCACGTCGTACTTATTGTTACTTTGCTCATATAACAGCGTGCCAGAAAATTGTGTCAAGGACAGCTCAAGCTCCACGACACTGGCAGCATACAAGAAATTACATTACATTATTGGGATGACTCTAAACAATACTCCAGCCTTGTCCCTTAGCTCAAAAAGTCCCAAGTCACAGCAACCTCACGTCCAACTATCCGCTGATAGATTAGAATACTATTGTCAAAATTGACGTCAAATGTGTGGATTATGTTGTATTCTGCCTTGTATCGAGAAAGGATGAGGATTTGAAAGGACTTCTTTCTTTAAAGGTCACAGCAATATCACGCTAAGGATAAAATAATCGGACAAAAGCTTTTGAGCGAAAATATCCTGATGGTTTAGAGTGGAAACGGTTTTTATTGTTTCCGTTCATTCAGACTCCCTTCAAGGAAAAATGTGCACAATTCTCAATAATGAATTTTTTTCTCGGGAATACTTGAATATGAAACCCAAAAAGTTATTTTTTAAATTTATGATGGATTGTAAATATTGACGTCAAAATATTCATTATTTTAAGCCCACGGTTCTCGTTTATGCAGATACTGTTTAGAATTAGTGATATGAAATGGTTTTAAAGGTCACAACAAAACGTTTACAATTAGTGGCATAAAATGGTTTTAAAGATCGCAACAAAATGTTTAGAATTAGTGGCAAGAAATGGTTTTAAAGATCGCAACAAAATGTTAAGAGTTAGTGACATGAAATGGTTTGAAAGGTCAGAAAGATTTATTAGAATTAGTTACATGAAATAGGTTTAAAGGTCACAACAAAACGTTTAGAATTAATGGCATGCAATGGTTTTAAATTTCACAACAAAATATTTACAATTAGTGGCATGAAATGGTTTTACAGGCCAGAACAAAATGTTTAGAATGAGTGACTTGAAAAGATTTTTAACGTCAAAACAAAATCAGGCAAATGTTATCAAAAATTGGCCGATGACCCACGCATTTTTTGCTGAATTGACCCAGCCATCTATTTAGATTTCTGTTAACATGGAGAAGGGCGTAAAATGTTTAAAATATTTAAAACAATACTAAAATACAATAAGTTATTAGTGGCTTTTGAAAGTTGAGTTTTATTTTTGATATTTCCTAAATTGAGTTTTTACATGTAGTAGCGACGGATGTTTCTTTTGGACGCTGCCGTACAATAAATTGTATTTTACTTCGGTGGACTATGAAATACAGTATGTTCCATATATGCATTTCAAAATATATTTTCACGTTGCATGTTTGATTGGGGTTTATGCGCAGTTTCTAAGGTTATATCACTCATATGACGGCATGCCAGCTGAATGGGCAAAGGAAAATACCTTCAACGACACTGGCAACACAGAATAAAAAAACAGCAGATTTACAAAAACTAGACACCATAACAAATCTGTCCCTTTGCTCTGGGAGTTTATAAGTGGAAGCTCCCACCCAACCACCCACACTTCCACTTTGAAATATCGGTGTCAAGTGGCCAAGCACGGTAAGCCCTTACCAAGGATTACTCATATTGTATGTATTCACTGTCGGCTTTGAGTAATGAGTTATACTTTCTTCTCTTAACAATCTACGCGTGACTGTTTAACTTCCGAGCATTGTATATTAACTGTGTCTCATGTATAGTTGGAATCTCATTCGTTAACCTACTTTTGGTAAAATTGTTACTACCATTAAGTCCTGAACATGCTTACTTAGTTTAATAGGAACCATATATATTTTTGTACAAATGTAGAGAAAATTTTGCTTCCCTCCACCGGGATTCGAACTCGGGTCTCTGGCTTGCAGGGCCAACGCTCTAACCGGCTGAGCTACAAAGTATAGCGGTAGAACTAGCGAATTTTTATCCAGGTAAAGGCTGCGAGTTTTTCTCTACAGTAAGTACTATAGATTAAAGAGAAGAATAAAAAATAGCCACAAATCCAACGCATTTTATCTCTTAAATTGTGTGTGTTGTCAACAAAAGAATGTTAATTTATCAGTCTTTATCTTGTACAATTCACTCCTTGCTTCAAAGGTCATATCAGACTATTAACAGCGATTATTTTTGCTGCCAGGTTTTGATTGCAAGATAGTGGAGATGATGTAGCAAATGCATCACAACTAATCACTATATGTTGTGCGTGTTCAGTTCCTAGTCCTCAGTACAATCGTACTTATTCTTACGCGGACCGTCCTCTACCGTATTCGATATGATCAGAAGTCTATTAACCCGAAGTATAACACGAGCCATTAACATATATCAACATCGTTGAAGCTCTCACCAACTCAGATTGATGGAGAAGCGCCCTCTAGCGAGAAATAGTGCTTGCTCGAGATGACCTGAATTGGATGTGGAACCATGGGTAGTTGTGGGTTAAACCACAATGCAGTTGAAGTGTGATAATGGCTCGCTTTATAATTCGGGTTAATAGACTTCTGTTATGATGTATAGAAGGTATAATGAGAACAACTCTACATGTTCGTCTTGATATACTGAGTAGCAACACAAATCTATATTAAATTCCATCCAATGTACATGTAGTAACATAATAGTTGGCGACTTCTTGTGAAGCTCCCTCAGACCAGACAAAGCGATGCCATAGAGATCTTTCAATGCTTATGATAGTTATTAGCGATTTGTGGACTCATTTGCTTTTCCATGTGGATCAGAAAACCTCGGCTTTTCAGTCGACATTGTCCTCCCAGAATAAACAGCCTCATTGCATGACCATAAATTGATGATCATTACAACTGCCTTGTGCTCTTAACTTTTGTCGCGCTCAATAAATGACCCCTAGAAATATCTGGCGTATTAAGAGATTTCTTATACATTATTGTTGTCGCTAATGCCTTTAGTGGTAAAACTTTTATAATCTCTTGGGTTAAATAATATTAATTCTTATTTTATTGAAAGGAGAAGGAGGGAAAATCTAATAAATAATCCCCGGTTAAGCATGATAAAACGACAAAGGGTGTCAGATTATATTTTTTGTCATTAGTAGGACCTAAACACAACGGAACCAGCAGAAAACATGAAGAGGGCTGCATTTCTATGTGAACAGTACTCTTCGTGTACTGAAGAATCTAATATTAAATTATATTTGTAAGTCCCTTACACAAGAGGTATACACTTCTGATAGTTGTGCTTGGACCTTTGGATTTACCTAAAAACTTCACAATTTGTTCTAGTATTGGTTGCAGTGAGTTTTGCTTCTACCTCCCCACGTCAGGTGAAACTAAAAATCCTGCTTGCAATATTTTATTTCATTTTTACCAATAGAGTTATGATTAGGTATCATACAGTGCGAACCCGTATAGAACACTCCAGGTGTTCTGTCACCATGATTCCGCGGAGAATACGCTAACTCTCCAGAACGCCAGATTGCCACACCTCCATGGTGCGTGGACGGGCCTTATTTGTCACCAACGTTTAAATTGTCACCAACGTTTTAATTGTGACCATCGCTTTAACTGTCACCAACGCCTCAATTGTCAGCAACACCTAAAACCCATTGCACATTTTATGAGGTTTTTCATAAGTTTCTATTCTCGACTCTTATAATTAATATTTTCCGAACTGTTGAATTAATTCATATCAGGTTTTTCTTTTTAGTGCACGTGGGGTTAAAACAAATCAATATTCTTGTCATTCCTGTCGTCGCAAAACGAACCAACTAGTATACGTTAACGTAATACATTATCATATTTCAAACATTACACATGAATGTACATACTGCTCATCAACCACTTAGCACTTGGCATGTTTTAGGAACTGGTATATTCATTTATCTTCTCAATTAGAGATAAACTGCCAAGAAGGAGTTGCTCCCTATTTGCCGAACATTGGAGCTAAACTGATGTATTTCGCCCTTCTTTTACTTTTTAAAAGTTGTAACCACATATACTCTGTCAAAAAAGAAACGCATAGGCGAAATATTAATAGAATTATCTCTTTAATACAAAGCGGGATAATTC